>JAEUWK010001736.1:0-20996 GCA_018524425.1 Podaxis sp. AQ795752 | reverse complement strand
CTGAGAGCCCAGATGGACGGACCATTTCCAAGATATCCGACACCTAGTTACCAAGAAGTGACCTGATGGTTTATCTATGGGACTCAACGTGATTGTGATGGTGGTGTCTGAAGAGTCGGGAAATGAGAAACGAACTGGTGAATAAGCTGATGAGTAGCTGGAGACACCTAAAGGGAAAACGCCATGGAGGGAAATTCTACCTGGAGTCACCTGGCTAAGTATTGAAGTTGTTGTAACCGAGCATTCTCAGGGAAGCTAGAGCCATCTCATTGCGAGGTGACGTAGCGTGCTAGTAGATACAATGGCGAGGGCTGGTCTCACTAATGAAACGGTTCGCAACAGCTTTCTATAACTGCCTTGCTCCTGAAGAATATAAAGAAAGTGTATCACGAAGAAAAAAAGGGAAGAGACATTCCATGTAATTTGCTGATAGCAAGATATTAGGCGATTAAGAGCCAACTATGTCGTCAAAACTTTGGATCAAGGAAGCAGGTGGAAGCGGGCGAGCGGATTGAACAATGAGATCTCCATCGATCAATCCTCTAATTAGGACCATGGACCAGGGCCCAGTCACTTCCAGCGCCATACTCTGCAAGCAGCTCGTGGAGGACTCGTGCACAAGCTGAGCAGCTCCATGGTCTCCGCCTCCGCTGGAAATGTATCTCATTATCAACGTCTTAATGGTTGACCGCGAACCGACATTATCATACCTGACTTGAGGTGTCTGTTCCGGACCCCAACATCCCAAGATCAATCGGAATATGCGCTGAGTTCAAATTTTCAATTGTCCAATACACCCTACTCCTTTTGTCATTCCAGCCTGGCGTGCCCGATTTAGGAGGTGTTTCACACTTTGGGCAAGCATTTTCTTGCTAGTTTGTAGAAGGTCCCTATGTTATGTCCTGTTGTCGCACAGTCAAGTTTCTTGCATGCGATCACGACTGGTGTGGAACCTGGTGTTTGAGTGATTGGTTGTGAGGGTACAACTAAGGGAACAGATATTTCTTTAAAGGGAGGGAGTTTCTTCCCACCATGTTGAACAGAACAAGCTTCGTGGTTAGGACGAGTCTCCAAACTGGTGGAATCTGTTCAATCCGCAAAAATCTGTTGATTGAACAGATAATAGCCCACCAATAATAAGTATGAGACTCCTGCCAACATCGGTAACACCAGCAAGATAAATAACTTTATCAGTCTTCAGGAAGATTGATGTGCTTAACTTTGTGGTGGGACAGATGATGCCAAAAATCGGGTGTGAGGCCGAGTAGACCTGAAGCAAAGGAGGTAGCAAAATACAAGGGCCAACTCGGATGAAAACCCCATTTCGGAAGGATCCACTGAGCGGTCAGGTTGAGAGCACACATGCTACCATCAGGAGCCTATGACAGCCTCGGAGAATGGGTGATTTTACAGAGGTGGTGCCTGGTTTGCTGTGACAGCAGTACCATCCATTAATAGTGAGGACCAATCAACTTCCAAGTACCGGCGTGAACCATTCTTCGAACCAACAAAGAGATGGCTTAGTATGGTGAGTGGCAACCGGCGGCCATTGATGTGCAGCTACAATGTGTCACGGTTAATCGTAAACATAAGCCAGACATCAGTTACCAGAACTCATCTCATGGTACCTTCAACAACAAAAGATGTTTACATTGAAGATTTAGCCTTACTTCTCCCCAGCCTAAGGAATTACAATTGCTCTCCAAAACAGTGCTCATGGCGTGTTGTCTGGACGACAGCGATTGGTCCCCATTTAAGCCACAAATGAGAGAAATTAACGTATCAAAGTGTTTATGGACGATGATCGGCTGTATATTGGCTTGACGCCTTACTAGAGATTGGACTTTGAGCCTTAAGGCTGGAGTCACTGATATGTCCCCCATTATCCTGCATAGCACTAGCATTATAGCGCTTTGAGTTGGTACAAGTGTTCCCCCTAGAGCTGGCACACTAGCTATTCTTCCTTCTCTGTCGTATGTGCCCTGGATGATGCAGCTAAGTGGCAGTCGGTGTCACAAATGCTGGGTTATTTCTGCACCATAGTCTGCCATCAGGCTTCTCTCCTGTTGAACAGTAAAAGAACAAAGGCATGACACCATGGGCTATTTCACATACTTGGTTTGTCCCTGGTTCCGTGCTGGAAACAAAGGCGTGGTATATAATATAACGGTCCATACAAGCCAGCGCCATTTTGTTGAAGCGCTATGGAACTGAGCAGAAATAGATGGCGTGACGTGTGATGCGCTCGCGCTTTGGGTCTACTGCTATGATCATCAGGGGGATCCCACAAGAAGACAATAACCCCACGAGGTCTGAAAACGGAAAGGACATGTTGTGGTACTCGCACAGAGAAGCTCCATAATTAGATCCATGACATCTTAGCCTTCCCTGAGAAACTCAGTTCGACTATATAAAGTCATCCCGCCATACACGAAGAGAATGAATTATAGACTGTTGTGTGATAAAGAACAGTGGAGGCGTAGCTAGCATACTGCACTGAACCTGTCTCAATTGAACTTCAACTTTGATGAACGTTATGTTGTGTAGTACTGGTCCCTGTTGCTTCGGAATACCCAGCGAGAAATGCGTCTCATGTGACTACCGAACAACCCTCGAACAGTTGGTCAAAACTCAGCATAAGCTTACCTTGTGACCTGAGTGCTGGGCATTGGATCCACATTCGTTCGGTAGCTTACACAGTAAGCCCAAACGCGAGTTCATCGGGGAACCGGTAGATCGGGGAACCCAAGTAATGACAACCTGATACATTACCGAATGAGGTGCCAAATACATTGCCGTGATATAGGACATTTGGTTATATGTATACAAATCAAACTAATGTCTGCTAAGTTGCAGTTTGTGGAACAAATGCTAAGCTGAATCTCCAGGACTCATGCGAATTTTTAGCGAGCCAATCGCGCGTTGCAGCGCTCGTAGAGCATTATCAGCAGTGTCCATGTTAGCAGAGGCAATGTCCTTTGGAGGCCGCGTTGGAGTAGCTAATGCATTCGCAGTTGTCCCGGTTGAATGAGTGGAGTGCAAGAGGGCCAGGTTAAACTCGTTGCAGAACCGACTAACGCAAGCCAGGACTTTCCCCAGCCCTTCGCGTATTTCCCGTCCTTCGTGTTTTGTTGCGACCCTCTTTCCAACGATCGCTTCAACCCTGTTGTCCTCTTCTTTACGCTGCTTCCACACCCCTGGTGTGCTTCTGATAGGACTGACATCGTTCTTCCATTAATTTCTCGACGAGGATGAAAGATCCATGCGCCAAAAACCACCCGAATGTTGAGGAGTCGTTCGAGGAGGGAGCCACGAAGCACATCAACACTTTCCATGAGGGACGAGTGTTGTCGACGATTAACAATGGATTTTGCTGTTTCGAGGGCGGTAAAAATGTGAGAGACGTCGTTAAGAATCCTTTCAAACACCAGGAGCTGTCCTGTCAACGTGGGCTATGTATTCTTAGTCGGTTCACGAGGTTTATAACTCTGGACAGCGGGGACTCAACTCACATCATCCTCAAGGTCTCTGTCACATAGGAGGGGATTTGAAGGCGCTTCAGGTAAGATCTCATCGACCTGAATAACAATGGTCAAAGACTAGTCGGGATAGAGCTGGATGTACAGTACCGTCATCTAATAGACCTTCAACAGGTCCACAATGTCTTCAAATACGCCAGGACGCTTGACCAGTCTTCGACGAGCACTGAATAGGGCGTAGTTACCCCCTTGAATCGCATGTCAAGATCATCAGCCAGGTACTCGAACGTTTGCCACCAGTCGTCGAACTTGCGCATAGTCTCCCAAATACGACCCGCGTCTTTGTCGAGCTCGTCGATACATAGCATTGTATTGACATACTTTTCTTGTTGCGTCTGCGACTCTGGGAAATAAACCGTCGGGATTGTTGCACTCTAGGAATGCAGGTACCATGACTTATTTTGTATTTTCCGTTCCAGCCTCGCATTAATCCTGTTGGCAAACACGGATACAACTGGTGCTATCTAACACGAAGCAATGGCGGTAAATGATCCGCTGCTTGCACCCTCCGTCGCGACATCTTTAACGGTGCCAGATGCAACTTGCTTGTCCCCGAATACAATCCCCTCTCTACAACCCCATCAGCTAGGTCGAAGCCTCGTCAGACGGACGCTCACACCCCGCATCTTTTCTCTCGCCAGAGAACCGTCCTCTTCACTTCCACTCGCGAAACTTTACCCTCTACTAACTCCGGTTTGTTGGCATATTGTCAGCAACCCCGCTGATGGGGAGGACGCCTAACCGAACTTACGTCGCCGCTTTTTGGACGGACTTCGTTGTGGACAGAGTAATTAAAACTCACGAAGAAATGGTGAAGTTTGGGCAGGATATTACGGCTGCGGACAACAGTCTTCTGTAGCACTAATGGTGAGACCCGACTGATTCTTGGTCTATTAAGTCGTTTGCAGAGCTAACAATTCAGTACCAGACGGGGATACTGCACTAAATACTATCCTGGCGCCGAAAACATTCAAGTCATCACTAACATTTTCTCCGTGGTGGATGAATGCGACAGGCCTTTCCTCCAAGTTGTCGAGTACTCCAGAGAGGCGGACAGACGGCTGCAAGATATCAAACACCTTAAATCCAATCTACCTTCGGAAGAAGAAATCAGCGAAGATGGAACGAGTTCCGGGATAGTCTGGCAGGGTGACGTTGGATGTGGTGGGTTCATTCCTTACATGGATGCCCTGGGATCCGCCAACCAAGAGGGTGGTTGACTTGCAAGATTTCTCTTCAAGTACACAGATAAGCTTAGCACTGTCGAATACCCAAAATCCTGCATCAGACGCTACAGCCTAACCTGCGCAGGAGAAAGGTTCGTTGTTGCGATACTTAATACGGCCACCAACCCCTTGTTCCCCACTAAAGTACCTCCCCTGAACGAGAGGTGATTAAGCGAGCGTGGGTTACCTGTTATGAGTAGACTTAGGCGGCGAGACTAGTACTATATATATTCACATCATAGAGGAGGAAGGGAACTGCTGAAACTCTTCGGTGAAAGGCAGTGCCATGACCAGCCCTTGGCATTTTCTGCTGGGTCAGCAGGTTGCCCGTTGGATGTTCACCTCAAAATTATTTCTAAATACGGTAGAACCCATGTTCTAGATAAGAAAGTAAACAAAGATAATGAGAATGCAGAACTTTCTCGATCGGAATCTCGTTAAGGCATCGTGCTCAGAGACTTCTGACTCATTCCAAAATATCTCGTCTGCTAATCGGACTAATTTAGAAACATCGTTCATAATATCACCCGCGCCTTGTAGCCTACCACTGTAGTGGGTTTGAGAATTTCTTGACCCACATGAAGCCGAGGACAAACCTGGCTTTGAAATTCTGGCTAGAATCAGGTTCGGGGTAGCGAAGGCTGCTTCTAAATCTTGTCCTCTGTCCATCAGGGAAGTTGATCATATGTCGACGACCTGGAGTTATATTTTATATCTTGAGCGCATCAAGAACGCACACCTGTATGATGTCACGACAAGACTGTCAATTACAAAATATGGCTTTTATAATACACATGATTTGAAGATGCCAGAAGGAATCCAATCAGAATGTGGTACTAGAACACTTCTCTATCAAATCCATAGCGCCCATTTCCCCACCCCACCACCTACAGCTCACCGTTCATCATTCATCAAACCCAGAACCTGCCACTCCGCCTGGGCATCTTCATACGACCGCTCGATAATCTTTTTATGCTTTTCCGACCTTGGCCTGAATCCAAGCTTGTAGATGTATGGAATACTAACAAAACCGTCGGAGAAAGTCTTCTCGTCGTTGATATCCGGAATAATGGGCTTCCCGGTTTTCTCATCCTTGGGAAGGACGAAGTCAACGCCCCACATGATACGAGCCAATACGATGAACAAAGAAGCTTCAGCAATGTAGGTCCCCTGGCAGAAACGACGACCCCATCCGAAAACGTAGCTGAATGGAGCGAGGATCAGAAACACGAACCCACCCCGTCAACGTATGTTGATCAAACGTACTGATCACGGTCACAGTCCGGCCCGCTACCCCAGCGCGTTGGTTTGCCTTCTTCATACCAGCGCTCAGGCATGAAGGCAAAAGGATTACTGAGGGAGTTCAATTGCTTCGGGTGTAGTCCTAATGGACAATGGTGGGACTTACGGATAACGTTTAGGGTCCATATGCATGGCCCAAACATTGCCGATGACGGTTGAACCCTTAGGAATGGAGTAACCCTCGTAAACGTCATCTTCATCATTGCGATGAGGGATCCCTAAATTGATTCGCAGCAAAGTATTAGAGTCAGTCCTCCGTCTACAGACGAGTGCTACATACCCATGATCGTGGGAGGACGTCTACGCAACGTCTCTTTGATGCAAGCAACGAGATAAGGCAAATGGGGTTCATCCTCAAAGGTAGGCAATCTATCGGAACCAACAACACGGTCGATCTCCTCTCGGGCCCTTTTAGCAATTGCAGGGTGGCTGATCATGAAAAGCAGGAACGACTGCATAGTGCTGGCAGTTGTATCGGAACCGGCTTCCAGGACCGTCCCAGCGGTGTAAGCAAGGAGGGTGTCCCTGAGCCAACCATCCTCCGTGATGCCGCATCCAGGGGCATGTTCATGACCAGCTTCAGCGCGTTGTCTCAGGTAATTGGAGACGTAGCAATCCCGTGCAATGCCATTACTGATTTCCTCTTGGAGTTCTTTCAGTAGACCGCCCCAAAGGATCATTTCCCTGTGTGAAGAGCCAAGTCAACGCCACGGTATCTGACCCACTTCAGAGTTCAGAAGGATCCACACCATTCATGCATCTTTCGGGCTTCCACGCGCCATTTCGCGAGAAAATCGGGAAGCTTGCGCAGTATGGGGAAAGCGTCAGCACTAAAACGGTCATTAGTACCTATGCAACAGGTCTTAAAGTTAGCCTTACAGATAATTGCCGGGCTGTCCAACCTTGGTGAAGTTTGCCAATACTTCGTAGATCATGTGCCTATACCATGGCGACAAGTATGAGTTATATCAGCCACTAGCGTAAAATCGAAGAGTGGGTCAGGCTCTGGCGCACAAGTTGCGGTTATTTAGGATCTTATGTGCACGCTTGCCATAAGTAACCGTCATCACGACACTCGTCGTCTAATTGAGGCCGAAGAAGACATCCGTCAGCTATCCATAGACGAAGTGTCGGCACATACATAGCGCCGAATGAGTGAGAACCAGTGAGCTTCGGGAACCTCTCCGGTCGGGCCATTTTCCATATCCTGAAGGCTTTGTTCTCCGTGTTGGATAATATCGTAAAGAAGGACGCGAGACTCCAGATCTTGTGACGGACGGAGGCGTTTAGAAGCACCGGGACCAATGGCGACTTGTAAGCTCCTTCTCGAGGCCTGGAAACTGTTTAGTTAACTTTTCGAATAAGTCGACACAAAATCGGAGCGAACCTTCCATTCCCTGTCGTAGGGCAAGAAGACTTGACGTTGACCAGCACTCATAATATCGTGGGCAACGTGAGGTGGAGAACGATTGGAGTAGATCTTGCTACGATTAACGAACAGCTCGTCAGCAGCTTCAGCCGTGTTGAGGACGATGAATTCTTGAGGCCCAAGTTTGAGTCGATAGATGGGACCATATTCCATCGCCCATTCCCTGAACTATGCAGTCACCCAGCGCTCAGCTATAGTCTTTGGCAGCTAGGTATGTAGCACACCTTGGGGTATGGCCTCAGGACATCGATCTGAAATAAGTTTCCAAAGAACGGGATTCCTTTCGGTCCAGGAGGGAGCTTGCGACCCGCGTTTGCTTCCGCTTGCTTGATGTAGTGCACCAAAGCGATCGCCGCGAAGGTGAGACCAATTGCCAGCGCCTCAGAGCTGTTCAATATGCCCATAGTAAACGGCGAAAGGAGTGAGGCGAGGAATCGCAAGGGAAGTTGGGCAGGGTGGACAGGAGTGTTCCCATATGCCTGGCGTATTTAACCTTCCCAGAGAAGAGATGCTATTCCTGCGACAGAAATAAGATATCCACGTCGGCCTACCCGGAGCACAGGACGTAGGAGGCGAAAGACATCCGTCTTGACTGCACGAGGTGAGTGAAGCAGTGAGAAACATAATTACGAGATTAGGTAGGGTTAGGTCCGGTGTTTGGAGCAAGCGAACCTGCCATTGGGAATGAACCTCACATTCCCACAGACCCGTTCGGCTTGAAGTGGCTCTTCCAACACCGCACTTCCAGGTCAAACAAGCTGATGACCAATTGGATCAACTCCTCTTCTTATGTCGGATTCATAGGCTCTGGAAACCTGCGCATGCTTCCGAGCACTGTTCTCCCCATATCTTCGGTTGCGGTTACACCGTCTCCGACCTTCCGCTTTTCGTCATAAAGCACACAAACCTCCATCCTATCTTTAATGAGCGTACTACTTACCACGTATACTTACGACAGCGTTACCTGAAGTACCTGATATTCCCTGAGGCCCGAATGATTGCTCTAGTTTAGAATACACACACGACTGTATCTGCCCCCACAATCCACGCGTTCACACGACACATTCTAGATATCTCGACATATGCGCTATCAGCTGATCTTCTCTGCATTTCGAAGCCCGACTGTCACGATGTTTCTGCTCCAATGTCGACATGTTGTCATTTCCCCGACATTCGAAATCTGATGTGTTGATGACACGAGGGAACACCTCAGCCACTGGCATTCTCCTCGGCAACAACGTCACCTTTGTCATTCTATCATCAACACACGCCACAGCCCTGCAAAAACATATTGGGGATTGATGCAACTATGTCTCGTCCAAGAATACCGACTGTGCATCTTGTTGCACGACTAAGAGAACTTTAGATGGTGCACACACGCAACAAAGACTGTAGATAGGTTGCAAGGTAGGTCGCGGAAGATTGGTGCTGTACATCTATACATCGCAAAAACCGTAACGAGGAGTCACATGTCAGGATATACCCAACTAAGTTAATTATACAACGAGTCGTAAGTATCTAGCTTACATCTCCTCATCCCTACAAGACACGAAAGCGAAATTAAACAGTGAAACCCTACGAACATTGCTCATCAACATAACGGAAAACTAATAGGAGGACACCACTTACTCCATTAATCCGTAGGTTCTGGCCGTTAAGCCACTGAGCGGCCGGGCTCGCAACGAAAGCCACAAGAGGAGCAATATCCTCAGGAAGTCCAAGCCGATTATTGGGGTTCTGCTTCGAAATAAAATCGATGACCTGAGAAGGCTTGCCAGCACGGAAAAGGGGAGTGTCGACGGGTCCAGGAGAGATAGTGTTGACAGTTGTGCCACGACCACCGAGGTCCTTTGCGAGGACACGGGAGATCTGCTCAATAGCACCCTTGGAAGCGACGTAGCTGAGGGCGTTAGGGAGGACAGCTGGTGAAATAGGGGTAAAATGATGAGATGATTTCTTGACGAGGGGTTAAAAATAGAACCGACATACCGGAAGCTGCAGTCAAACTAGAAGAGAAGAAGATGACACGGCCCCCAGCTGGGTTTCGATAGCTTATGGTTACAATTTGGACGGCACATACGAAGGTGGGTACAGAACTTACGTGCAGTGAGGTGAGAAAGCGCATACTTGACGGTGAACAAGGGTGCTTTGACATTGGTCTGGATATGACTGTCGAAGAAAGCTTCATCGACATCAGCCAGAACCTTGCTACCCATGATACCCGCGTTTAAGACGAGAATGTCAAGACGACCCCATTTCTGAACCGCAGCGTCGACGAGGAATTTGCCACCTTCGATGGTGGCAGCGTTTGCCTTGACAGCGATAGCGTCACCCTTGCCCGAGGACTTGATGGAACTAACAACCTCTTCAGCAGCGCGAGCATCACTAACGTAGTTAACGACTACATGAGCACCTTCAGCCCCAAGAGCCCTGGCAATAGCGGCACCGATAGAGCGAGAAGAACCGGTCACGACGGCGACCTTTCCTGTTATACATATTAGGTATAGGAGGCGAGATAATGCAACGATTAGGACGTACCAACGAGCGAGGTAGTGGCCATGGCAATGTTGGAAGAAGAGGATTTTGATTTTGAAATAGGGTTGAATTTACCGTTTGGGCGAAGGTTGTGGAGGATGTTGGAGACAAGAGCCTGGGGTTTGAGAGATTTATTGCGTTTAGACATCGGGCTAGTGGATCAATTTGTCTTCGTCAGGAGGTCCAGAAATGGTGACGTGGGATACCGCGGCGTCGGTTATGCCTGTGTCGAGGAAATATACGAAGAGTGGGTCACCATCACGTGTGATCCTTGCGGGCTCCTCGCTGCTTCCTCGACTCGATTGATTTAGCGATATATGCCGGTTCCTGTCTTCCTGCGCGGCGCTTGTGAGCTTAAAAGAAGCTTTGAGTGTCGATATAACCTTCATTCTGACGTGAATCAGATTTCATTCACTATCCTGGAACAGCTACGCAGTGGTCAGTAATGGCAATAAGACCCCGATGGGTAGTTATTACAGAGATACCGTCTATCCGCATCCACACCATCGACGAGCCTGAATTTGTGAGTGGGCGCCATCACCCTTAGACCAGAATCACCCATAAGTGCACCTTGTCCATTCATACCTCTTCCTGGATGAGGTTAGACATCGCATAGGTCGCCCCAGCTACATTAGAACTGGTGCTATGTTGGCATGAATCGCTCTCGTTTTTGACCAGGACGCGACGAAGACTCGGTGATAGAACGCGACCCGGTTCTATCCAATTGGCACCATGACCCACTTGGACACATTGTGCTGACACTCCGGAGGTTTTTGCAACAAAGTCTGACCAAGGTACTTTCTGACCTCGAAGTTGCCTCCCAAAAGTAGTGGAAAAGAAGGGGTTAAGCTTTGCTTATCACAAGAGCCGCCGGGGAACGCCGTTACTATCGGGATGACCCACACAAACTGGTGGGAATCAACTTAGTCATTATAGCACTAAGTCCACTCGGACTCCTGAAGCCTGCCAAGTGATTCAGGTCACAACCTTCCAGGCTTTAGTACTTGTGCCTTATGAATCTTCAAAACCTCTCTTGGGGGTCTTGAAACGCGTGTGGCACCTCAAAGATCGCTCACTCTCCTTTATGACTTTGCATTTGCCATGTTCTGCATTTCGGTTGTTTGTTTTAAGGCTATTTTTGCCCCTGGTTCAGGAGATTCGGTCTGAAATCTACCTATTTCGAAAATCGCTCTTATTTCCACAAACTCGCCTTTGTCCAAAAAAGGGAGATATCTGTTCTTCAAAGAAATCGGGCTGTTGTTATCTTTCCAAGCATGTAGGCTGGTGCCAAGAGCATGCGGACGCTCGCCTCGGGTGTTGTCTGGAAGATAGCATTCGCTTGTTCGATGTTCAGTTAGCTCATCCGCCAGTCCTGGTTCGAGGAAGTGTGCCACCGTGAATGCTGGCATGAACTTGAATCTACACAAATCCATGTCTCACGTCATTCTCATGTGAGACAAGAGTGTCACTCTCGTCCTGGCTTCATGCCTTAATTGGAGCTATAGCCTTTTGCACGGCCCGGAATTGTATACATCTGGCCATATTCCAACACCGACCGGCGCTTCTCGTCCTGATAGTTTAGAGTCCCCAGTCCAAGACAAAAGTCTACCCTGGGGAGAATTGCCGTGGCCTCTGGACACATGTACAAAGGCCCACATTACAAGCTCAAGCGCTTATCGTCATCTCTCCCACCCAGTGATCTCGGTGGGCATGCCGATGGAATATCAGCCACTCACAAAACTCCAATATGCAGAGTCTTCATGGTATGCCCTACCTGTTTGGCCGTATTGAGTATAAATGGACCATGAATAGCCACCTCCGAAGGACGAGCCTGCGATCAACTACGGGGCTGTCGTCCGCGAAACTCTTGAAACGGTTGATTCGCTGCGCATGTCGTTGATTGCAATGCGGAACACCCGTCCATTGTTGGAAGTTCTGGAACTTGCGAACAACTGCAAACAGGTTGTCAATCAATTATCCCACTTCATCATGGATCCCATCCTCTTTGCTGGATCCTTTGCGGAGTACTACCTCAAGTTTTTGAATGAATTTCAAGTTGATCAGCGTAGGGCTGTCGAGGATATCAGATTTGCGCTAGGGGGATGGATTCCAAGTGTCGTCCAAGCTTGTGAGAGGGTACGGGTGAGGATTGTGGATGTGAAGTGTGTCTACAACAGAGGGGTTAGAGAGCTGGACGCATTTTTACACGATCAAGAGGAAACAGGTGAGCATCATCTATGCATTTGACTCCTGCACTGCTGAAGACATGTGGATAATAGATGAGAAAATAGCAAGGACACACCCTTTTACCCTCAAAAACGTCCAGACACTCAGAAAGGTTCTTCACAACTTTGACCGTATGGACGAATTTTGCCGTTACTATGGAGAATACTTTGGCCATGAACAACAGAGACACCTCCGTCGCCTCCTGCAGGGATTCAAAGATGGGTCTATTTCCTCTGCATCACGACAAGAAAATAACACCATAATCGACCTCTGGACTCGCTATGACCGTTTCATGATACACCTCCCGACGGAAATAGACGGGGCAATACAGTTCTTTCAGTCAAGTGGTGGTGGCTACAAAGTGTGCTCCACGGATTTTTCGCAGTCGACGGCGTCGTCGCACTCGCTATACTTGGCGTCGCCATTACCTGATTACGCAGGCTGCAGAGGTATAGTTAGGAGACGGAAGATCCCCGCGAGCAGGGTGAAGGTTCCGGAGCGAAATAGAGGAAGTGGGCACTGGCTTTGTGACCGCGTTTTGTGCTGGTACCGTCGCTTTCAGCTTTGGTTAGACTCGAAACATCTCGAACATCTCGCTGACTAAGGCTACTACTATCTCTTATCTGACCTCGTCTCGTCATCGCCATCTGATGATGGAACTTATGTAAATCGAAAAGCCTCCTTTATGACGTGGGTGAATGCACTGTCAGATCATGTATGTCATGCGCATGGTGTTATTGCCGGAAGTCAACGCAGCAGCAGGCAATCCAATACTGCGAGGAAGCCTTTCAATGTTGCGGGGACCTTCCAACACTGCTTCGCGTCATACAACGCTGTGGAAATCAATGAAACGCTGCGGAAGCCAGCAATTCTTGGCAAGCCCACTTCCAACCAGCTGAGTAAGTAACAGAAACAGATTAGTCATCGTCTTCCTCGCTAGATAAAAAAAGCGACAGACCGACGCTTTGAGGCCAGCATCCTTTGCAACTGTGAATTTTGTTTTCTGCGAATATCATGGCCCCCGTTCGAAATGCTCGAGTGCTTCTTAACGAGTACCCAAGTGGTGGGTGCAAACGGATAATAGATCCCTTTCTCACACTCATCACACCCCGCCATGGCTATCTTCTAGGATATCCCGAACCTGGAAAGACGACGGTCTACGACGACTCGCAGACCATCGATGTCAATAATGTATCATTGAATGGCGGATTTTTGATTAAGACTTTGGTGTTGTCAATTGATCCGTACTTGCGTGGACGTATGCGCCCTAACGGGAGTGGCTACGCTGTGAGTATCGCCGCTACTTGAATTGCCGGCCTGCCCCAAGTAACACCACCGCCAGTTCGGCCTTGACCTTGGCAAGCCGTAAGTCGAATGATGGATTCTTGGAGCCACTCGCTCAGGTTTATCCTAGACTTGTGAGCCATGGCATCGCAGTCGTTGTGAGGTCAGAGCTGGAGGGAGTGAAGGTAGGAGACCACGTTTATGGCCGCTTAAGTGAGTTTCCCCGTTACACGGCCCGGGAGGTTAGAGTAAATACATATTCGATTCAGGCCATGAGGAATATAGCGTATTGCCTTCGATCGGGGATTTAACCATCTTGGAGAACAAGTATAACCTCCCTTGGTCGGTTTTTATTGGCATCGCTGGCATGCCAGGTGAGTCCTATTCACGACCTGAATTATACAGAGATCATCATGCCATACCTCCAGGCCAAACCGCTTACACGGGTTGGAAGGAGTTTTCGAACGCCAAAAAGGTAGGATTACTGTTTTCATATCATATGCTACCGTGTGCAAAATTCCATAGGGAGAAGTTGCATTCGTGTCTACTGGAGCAGGTAGATCCTTTACAGCCAACTTTCATAATTAGAAGGATCTGACTCAAGCTTGGGCGACTAACAGGTCCAGTTGGCTCGTATGTTGCCGCACAGGTTCTCGTACTTGTGCTTACAGCGTTGACACATAACACAGGTTCGTCATTCAACTGGCAAAGGCGGATGGTTTGAAGGTTATCGCATCTGCTGGATCGGACGAGAAAGTTGCATTTATGAAGGAGATTGGAGCGGACGTCGCATTCAACTACAAGACGACGAATATGAGGGAGGTTTTGAGCAAGGAAGGACCCATCGACATGTACGTTTAGCGGGTTACGGAGCTCTCGGATAGCTAACGCATGTCTCTGAAGCTACTGGGATCACGTTGGAGGTGAGACACTCGAGGCAGCTCTAGATGCTGCCAACATTGGTGCTCGGTTCATTGTGAGTTCGCCCTTCTAAAATGAATGTACAGCCTATTGACAGACCTACTTCAGGAATGTGGAATGATTAGCGGTATGGAAAGCATCTTTTGAATATCACACCTTGCTTACCATTTGTCTTTCTGAATATCTCTCAGGATATAACACTGGAGGAGCTCCCGTCAGAGTGTGTTCTTCCCCCTCAGTCATCAGTGAAACCTTCTGATCTTTCCCCTCGTGCGTACAGAACCTAATGCAAGTCATTGCAAAGGATATCACTCTTCGGGGTTTCGTTTTCAGTCGCACTTTGGGAAAATACTACAAAGAGTTCTACGATACGGTCCCAGAAAAGATAGCGAAGGGCGAGATCAAGTATAAAGAGGATGTTACTCGTGGTTTGGACAAAGTTGGCGATGTAATTCTTGCGGTTCAGACGGGAGCCAACCAGGGAAAGGCCGTCATTCGAGTGGCAGATGAGTAATTGAATGGGCGAATGCTAGTTGATATGTACGATATTCATCAGTAACGTGTTCCTTTTCCACTAACATGCTATGGGTACCAACGCTACTAGTAGCAATCCTTTGTCAGATGTGAGTGATGGACATGGGGGCATGGAAGGGTCGTTTGAGATTTCCTGCCCGACTCTTGAAGTTCCTGTGGAATGTCCTTTGGGAACACGCCTTGGTGGCTTGGAAACTGTAATACTGCCAATTTGTCTAACTTGAATGAGTCCAACTGCTAGCGCTTAGTGCCTACCATTACCAATCAGTCCGTCCAGGAGGATCAACTTAGAAGGGCATCGGCCCGTGGTTGAATGTTGCAAACCCGTGAGCCAATGATGAATGCATCACAACTAATTCTCCTCGGCGCTCATTTACTTCAACTACCCTGGATGGTTCTGGAGGTGCACCCGCTTTTCTCGCCGCTGCTAGAAGTGCGAAATTCAGAACGACAGGTTACAATCGCTCGAAATGCGTCCGAATGGCCCCGTAGCCTGAACGGGAAGAGTAAGGGAAAATGGGCGGACAGCTGTTTGGTACCCCGGCCTTCAGGACAACCTAAAATATCCTCTCTGGGGCGAAATAACGCGTATGATATATATCCACCTTGGTCATGGCACCACTGCTGGATTAAGCAAGTGGAGAAGGTTATAAACCCTTCTACGCCTCTACCTGAGACCAACTCGCCTCCTCTCCTTCTAAGACATATCGCTGACCAGGTCAATATGGTTCCTGTGAAGAACGGTCGTGTCTTGTTCAAATCCATCCCTACTGGCGAGCTGCGGATCTATGTTTAGTAGGGGTGCCTGCTCACCATGTCCCATAGGCTATCCGGAGCCAGGCAAGACGGTGGTATATGATGACACCGAGACCATTGACCCCAGTAATACGAGGTTAAATGGCGGCTTCCTCGTCAATACTTTGTACTTGTCCATCGATCCGTATTTTAGGGGAAGAATGCGCGACCCCTCGATTGAGTCTTATGCGGTGAGGAGAATAACACTGTGGCTGCCCCATAGAGGCTGACTACCTCCCCTGACACATAAGCCGGCTTTCGAGATCGGACAACCGTAAGCAGTGCCATCTCATATGCGCCGGAATTACCTTTAATGCGTCTATATCGCAGGCTGGATGGTTATGGTGTGGGTGTTGTCCTCCACTCGGAATATCCTGGTGTCAAACCCGATGATCACGTTTACGGTTTATTTAGTGAGTTTTTTTGGATCTTCAATTAACGACTGAAGGCCCACGAGGGAGCAGAACATCAGGAGTATACTGTCTATCACAATCTTGGCCAACTAAGGATCATCGACAGCAAGTACCACTCGCCCTTGTCCGCATATCTCGGTCCGGCAGGGATGCCTGGCATGTCTCTTGGGTCGGCTGTCTGTTCCAGTTGCTTACTTGCTCCCAGGCAAGACTGCGTATATGGCTTGGAAGAGGTACTCACATGCTAAAAAGGTATGGTTTCATGTCGGTTTGTATCAAGACTGCGAAACTCAAGGTGGCATTCCATAGGGAGGAACGGTTTTTGTTTCTGCTGGAGCAGGTTCGTGTCCCTCCATTGTAGTACTACACTTCCTCATCTATTCTATCTTCAAGGACCCGTCGGATCGTACGTTGTTTGATTTTCGACTGCTCACATCACTCATGCAACCGACAGTCTTGTTATCCAGCTTGCTAAGATAGACGGCATGAAAGTCATCGCATCCGCAGGCTCCGAGGAGAAGATCCAATTTATGAAGGAAGTTGGCGCAGACGTTGTCTTCAACTATAAGACGACGAACACAAAAGAGGTTCTGCAGAAGGAGGGACCACTTGATATGTATGTTCCCCAAAGCTTAATTAGCGCGCTGCGCTGATTGACCTAAAGTTACTGGGATAATGTTGGGGGTGATACTCTGTCGGCCGCGCTTGAAGCTGCTAATATTGGCGCAAAATTCATAGTGAGGGCTTCTATAACGCCACCTTGCCGCTCAACTCACGCACCTATGGCATAGATATGTGGCATGATCTCAGGTAGCTTTTCCAAACATGAGTCTTGGAATGGTTCTTTGACAGCAAGTCAGGGTATAATACAGGTGGTGCTCCTGTTCGGGTCGGTTGACGTTCGTTCAGCCTCACATTTATGAGTGGGCTAATCGCCAATAACAGAACTTGGATCTTATTTTCGCCAAGTCGCTCACGCTGCAAGGTTTTGTTGTGAGCCGACTCGAGCCGGAATATGACCAGGAGTTCTACGACGTCATGCCGAAAGCTCTTGCTGAGGGCAAGATTAAATGGCGCGAGGAGATTTGGGATGGTCTTGATAAAGTTGGCGACGCGATTCTAGCCATACAGAAGGGATTAAACAAGGCCAAAGTGGTCGTGAGGGTTGCCTACAAGTAACCCGCCATATAGAGTATCGGCGGCGATTGGAAGCTCAGAGGCAGGCTCAGTGCTTGCGTGCGTATAACTTATTTGACAGCTACACCATAATGTTCTTAGGCGTGTTACAAATTTAAACGCATTTCCCACAGACTATCTGTAGCTGGCCTTTGTTTGGAGTCGTAGCAGGAAAGAATGGTCCAAACTTAGCATTCTTCGGACTTAAATGCATCCTGTCAACAATGTCCGGTTTCGTGATAGCAGCACGAAGTTTGGCTTCGGGTGATGCGCACCCACACCTTATCATGATCAAAGTACATTGCAGAGTCGCACGGAATACTTGTATTCGAACTCCAATTCCGATTCCCGCGAACCAGAGATGTTTTCACAAGTCTTGGGCTTTGCTCTGGTCAAGGTGGTGGATCAGAATTGAGCCCGTCGACGCCCGCAATGAACTCGGTATCTGGAACCGAACAGGAGATGCCAAAATGGCATAGCGCAAGTGACTGACTGCTGATCGATGAAAGTTAATGAAAACCGAAGCACTGACAGGTGGCACGATCATGTCTGATCGGGACATAACACCCATAAATTGTCAAGGGTGCTTGATGTCGGAATCGTATCTTCCTCGTCTATATAATCCTGGACTCATGAGCGACCTCTAACCTTCCTCATTGCCGCGGCCCGAGCCTGAGATCAGCACCCCCCTGGTGACTCCAACTCCTCAGCAAGAACAGGACATCTTGCCAGATTGAACTGTGCAGTATGGGCAATGAGAACGGAATGGGCTCAAATGGGAACGTCTTGCCTCTAGAGAGCGGCGCTAATGGTCTTGACACGCATCACACGCGCTCTCCAACAGCGATATCTTGCACGCCATCAGAAACTCCTACTCTGTCTGGCTCCGGACGTTCTGGTTCTGGTTTTCCTGCTTCCGCTAATGGCAAGGGAATGACACTCGAGGGGCTGCCTGAAGTCGGTCCTTTGCCTCCCTTGTGCTCAAGTGGTACAAGTGGGAATGAAGTGCCGAACATAACTGTACCTGCGGATCACCCGAATAGGACGCTTGTGCTATGTTTTGATGGGACTGGTGACCAGTGAGCACACTCGCACATTGGGCGGAATGATCCATTAAACGGTTCACGCAACTAGATTCGACAGTGACGTGAGCGAGGATGATACTCAAGGCTATGGCGGCAGCTAAATCACTTGGCTAGAACTCGAACATCGCTGAACTATTCAGCATTCTGAAGAAGGATGACCCGAGCAAGCAATCAGTGTATTATCAGGTCCACGGATTTCCTCGATGGTCGCCTTAGAACCCTCAACTAATGCTTGGATCGAAGGCTGGTATTGGGACATGTACAATACCTCAAGTTGCGACACCATTGACGGCGAAAATTTCCAAGGTCATATTCAGATCGTGTGAACTAGAATAAGTATCTCATGAGGAGAGTAGGCTTTGGACGAAGCAATTGCCTGGAATCTTGGCGCACATATCATGGGTAAGTGATTAAAACTTATCCTCGGGCATTGGTCTTATTGGATTTCAAGCGGGTTACGAATTCCTAATGCAAAATTGTCAGTCAACCCTTACATCCTTTTTGTCACCAAAGCTGAGGCTCGAGATCAGATAAGAAAGGAGACAAAATATGCATCTTTGGATTCTCTCGCGGAGCATATACAGCACGGTGGTGCGTATATTCGGGGGTGTATCATAGGTTGCTTCTAACTAGTGCGCGATTAGTTTGGCGGGCATGCTCCACAAGGTCGGTCTGCTACCAAAAGACAACCATCAACAAGTCCCGTTCGCCTACAAGATGTACACTCGCTCAGACAGAATCGGATGGAAACAATCCAATGCATTCAAAGCTGCCTTCTCTATCCATGTCAACATCGACTTCCTAGGGGTGTGGTAGGTATCATGTCCCTCGAATTCTCCATATTCAAGCTAAACGAAATTTGTGGTCAGGGACACAGTTAGTTCAGTTGGAATAATTCCCCGACACTTGCCATTCTCAACGTCCAATACCGTTGTCCGCGTCTTTCGCCATGCGATCGCTCTAGATGAACGGAGAGCCAAGTTCAAGCAGAATACCTGGAATCGACCGAATACGGTGGAGTCGCGACTCGCAGACAGCGATCGCGTCGGGAGTGGAGACAGAATTGATCCGCGACATCATGCTGCTCATCTTGGTCACAAAGAGAATATGTCGAAGAAAAAGCTTACGCGTGAGTTAGAAAGAGAGTTTAGTGAGATATGTGAGACACCTACAGACGTCGAGGAGGTAAGTGGATTGTGGCACTCAAAAGACCAGATTCGCTGTCTGACAGGATGTAATACAGGTTTGGTTTGCTGGCTGCCATTGTGGTGAGTCGAAAACTCTAGAACGATGAGATTCAACATTCATCGTCTTGTTACCAACTAGACGTCGGTGGTGGTTCAGGTACGTCAGTCCTCGAGAAGCTGTGGCTGTTGCCAGGCTAAGGCAGACCTTTTGTTTCTAGTGTTGAATGGGACGCGTCCAAACCTGGCTCGCATTCCCCTTCGCTGGATGATCCGTCAGACATTCCTCACCAACACGGGCATCATGTTTTTTGCTAGAGGGCTGCGGCGGATCGGTCTTGATTTGGATCCGGTTACCTATCATCCGATTCTAAAGCGCCCTCTGCCCCTCAAAGTCCCGGAGACAGCCATCCTGCAACGTATTCCACCTCGTAAACCCCTCAATCCCGAAGAACATGAGGTTCAGATCCAGGAAGCAGCAGAGGCTGAAGCAGGCATGTCCGAGGGAGAACTTGAATTGCGAGACGCGTTATCGCCAAGCTATGACCAACTGAGTCTGTCCTGGCCCTGGTGGATCCTAGAGTTCCTCCCTATGAGGCATCGTTATCAAAAGGAGGATAATTCGTGGACGTCGTGGTTAGGGTGGAATTTGGGTCAAGGTAGGAATATTCCAAGGCAAAATAGCCTGGGTGTCAAGGTTCATCGGTCTGTCAAGATGAGGCTTGAGGCGCGGTACGAAAACGGGGAAAAGTATAAACCCAAGGCAAACTTGAGACTCGAAAAAGTGACTTGGGTTGACTGAAAGTTGATTCGTTGGTTTGTAATTTCTCTCTCAGGTACTTGAATGACTTCATCCTCCAGCAGTAACGACTTGCTTTATCTTGTATGTATTATTACCGATGACCCTGATAAACGAGACTGGTTCACATGGAAAGGGAATGCAGTCGCCGCTGTTATAACTGATATCAGAGAGCCAAGCAAACCTCGACCGAGCTGTTACCCTGACCTGCCAAGCACCATGGACTTTCCATTCAGATTTCGCTTTGATCTACACAATCGTCGGAAAATACACGAAAACTAGATGAGGGGATATGAGCATGACCACTGACATAAGCTCCGATAGGGTGCGAAAATGTCATACTATGGATTACAGGCCAAAAAAATGTCAGAACTTCCTGTATGCCCATATCAGCTTGCAACTGAATGACTACGGTACGATAAACCTTCGGCTAACCGCTATGGGATTAACATTGTCATATATTCTGCAAAACAGCCGATATTTAGGTGACTGGGTCATATCGCAGAATCATCTCTCGGTTCTGCACCTGGTATGGGTTTATATTTTTT
>JAEUWK010001244.1:0-45818 GCA_018524425.1 Podaxis sp. AQ795752 | reverse complement strand
TGACAACCAGATGCCCCATTCTCTGGCTCCTGCTCTAGCAGTGACATCACGTATTATCCCAAGACGACTGCTACTTCTGCCACTAAAACCGCATGCAGATTTCTTTCCTCATGATCATCAAGCGGCTTAAAGTTCAGGCGGCGTCGCCTACATCTGTATGCTTCGTGATTACTCCTCATACGAAAAGGTGACTGGCAATGCTCTATGCTTAGACTAGACCGACGGGTGTAGGTCACATTAACCACTACTGCCTTTTTCAGGGGCTCATGAATACTCAATTCAGAGCTCGTAGCTCTTCCTGCCGGCCGTGATTAACGCTCTTCAACCAGGTTCTAAGATCGGTGGCCTGCTTTCTGCAGCGACCCAGTCCACCCAGACCCTCGCAATGTTCACTCTCTCTGGAACCACTTCCAGCTTCACTATGACTTCTCCAAGGGTAACTGCGGTGTCAGCAATGGCGTTCTTACTTGCGGTTCGGGCGTCACACTCACCGCACTTTCAGCTGCGAGTGCCCCAGCCAGTCCTTGTGTTCTCATTCAGCCCGAAACTTATATTCTCTTCCCTAGGGTTACTCCTAGATGCAACTCTTGCTAGCATTCGATGGATCGACAACCTGGACCAGTGATGGCACTCGCAATGGAACGACTGTTTACAAAGTCTATACTGGTTCATCCCATGCCCGAGATTACACACCTTCTATAGTTGGTGTCATGATTATCGTCTCACGCTTTGCCGATAGATGGACAGATGATGCGAATATCATCGCATATTTATAGAGCAGTTCATGTTAAAGAAGGCGAGGGAATTTTATTTTTACACCACTTCAACATGCCTGTCCTTCTCACTGCCTCGCACGATATTGTCTTGATGAGAAGCGATGCATATGGGAAGGTTTAACCGATAGATAAGGTCGTAAGGGAGAGGGGGGTCGCCATATGGCTCGCTCCAATTTGTGCATATGCTTGATACCTTAGTTCAGTCAGATGTATTGCCTATTACATGAGTCGAGAAGGATCATCGATCAACGTGAGGTTGAAAGCATGCTTTCCATTTTGCACCTGATGCTGTCGTTGCTATGATGATAGCTGACAAAGTGGTGCTCAAACCAACATTCCGTGTGGTTAATACCTCGCTTGCGCCTGATAACACTGAGTGCTCAGAGATGTGATTAATGATCCGGGTTCTGCTGGCAACTACTTGACGCGAAGAGCCCAGTCCACTCACGACTCGTCCTTAGATGGGTCTAGTTGTGGCAAGAACACGAATACACGAGGTCCAGTGTGCCAGTCTTGATGTTTCGATGTAGCTGGCGGATATAATAAAGCTAGGGGTACTAGGAGTTTAAGCTAGAATCTCAGGGACTCCCCAAGCACCATGCTTGCCGCCATCACGATCACTGCTTGGTTCTCTCTTGTTATAGCATCACCATTACAATCGCCAGCAGAGTACGCTAGCCTTTTCGAAAGGGAGACGAGTCTCGCCTCAGGGTGCTCAACGACTGGAACTGCATCTTGCCACAACACATCATCCGTCTCGAATCTATGCTGTTTTGAAAGTCCAGGAGTATGTGCTCTGCGGATTACTTGGTTGCTTGATAAAGATCCCAATATTGTAATCCAATAGGGCCTTCTATTGCAGACTCAGGTGGGTCCCTCAGTCGGTGGTGCTTGTTTGGTGCGTATTTGATTGAGTATATGCGTGGTATGTAGTTCTGGGACACAAATCCATCAACTGGGCCGGTTGACAGTTGGACAATTCATGGTGAGCACATCGGTCTTGACAGTTTTTACGGGAAGTAAACAGCTTGCTTAGGTCTCTGGCCTGATAAGTGAGTATCAAATAGAGACACGGTAATTATAAAGAGCTTTACATGTTGTCTGGATAGCTGCGATACCTCCTTTGAGGAGGACTGTGATCCCTCCCGCGCATATACTGGTATAAGCTCCGTGAGTGTATCTCTAATAGGAGGATATACACCTGGAAAGCTCACACCTTGGATAATGGTAGTTACTTTCCGCTCAAGGAGCGACTGATACGTTGACCTTTATGCAAACTGTAAGTGCTGATAGCCTGATCGCCGAAGGTATGTTAACACGATAAAGCATTGGGTCGACATCAATGGGGAGAACGAACGATTCTGGGAGGTAAGCAGCTCGTATTTGACTGTCGAATAGGAGCTTAACACTGGGAAAAGCACGAGTGGTCGACGCACGGAACCTGTATGAGTACCCTTAGGACTAGTTGTTTGCCGAGTGGTAGCCCAAGAGGTGCAGAGGTACGCTCGATTACTATCCCGTAGTCGTGCGCATCTGACGCTGTTCCCATAGGCTGTTGCATTCTTCCAAACTGTAGTCAAGTTGTTCAAGGTCAGAGAGAACATCTACAAGAGATATGCACATACTCATGTGTGAACACGTGCAGACATTGCCCACATACACTTGGTTATCCAACGCGGGTATCCTCCCCAGCACATCAAAAACGTATACGCTCTCCACTCTCACTACGGCATTGAAGACTGCGTCCGGTGTCACTCCGGCACTTGACTGTGATGGAAGCACGTTAAATGGGGTCTCGTATTACTTCAACCTGAAGGGGTCGATCATTGATGGCGTTTTTGTGCCAATAGGTATGTTAACATACCTGTGAAGACTTGATATTGAATGGATGATCCTTGTTATAGATGCTCCCAAGGCTGGTTCTTGTCCTTCTTCGGGTATCAAATATCCACCTAAGTCTGCCGGAACACCCAGTCCAACTGTGAGTTTAAGGTCTGCGGAAAACAACTTGAGTTGACTGATCCGGTTTAACCAGACGACTTCGGTGCGTTCAATTCATCGTGTCGATCGCGATCGTTCATAAACTGACTAGAAGCGAATAGTCATCTCCGACGGGGGTAAGTTGTGTGGCATGTTTGATGGCGCAGTTTCTGACTTCGCTTTTCAGACTGCGCTCCCAGCTAAAGCAACCATCAATGCAATTCGCTCTGGTTCTCGTCTGGGTGGGCTCTTATCCCTTGGAACGTGGTCGACACAAACACTGGCAACGTTTGCGCTTTCGGGGACCGCTTCCAGTTTCACGATGACTTCATCAAAAGGCAATTGCGGAGTAAGCAGTGGAGAGTTCAGCTGCGGCAGTGGTGTCACATCGACAGCCTTCTCTGCGGTTAGTGAAAATTTGAGCATGCCGCGAATGAATGGTGATGGCTTCACATTCTACAGATTCCATCTGGAAGTTCTTTATTGCTGGCATCCGGGGGATCTACAGCCTTCACAAGTGACGGAGTTCCGAGCGGTACAACTGTATTTGATGTTTTCACAGGGAGCTCGCACAGCCAAGACTATACGCTGGAAATTGTGGGTCTTTGATGTGGCGTGGAACGGTAGATTAGTAGTTAGGCATCCGGACGGCGAATTGCAGAGGTCGCGAGGCGAATATACTTTTCCACGTGAATAAAGTGCTTGGCAAAGAGTGTTAATACTCTTTAACGCCGCATTCCCTCCAAGTTATGGAGGATTAACGGTTTGGGGTCATACTTCGCGTACACGGTGGATAAGTAGTGCGTCAGGAATTCCAGCATACCTCAGTTACGATGTGACCGGATGAAGCATTTAAAGATGCGGTTTGGTATGTCAGGGACGAGTGAACACAAACCATGCCTCCTCCATCGTCCAGTCCCGCCCTGCACTTACAGGTTCTTCCGGAGCCGTTTTTCGTTGTCCAGTTGGGTCAAGGCCAAGAAATGGCGCCGTGTATAATCAAAGAATTGACAAGTGGGAAAGGCGGATTTTTCGCAGTCACGAGAACAAGAGATGAGGTTTCGATAGTTGGGGAGGCGTACAAGTGGATGCCTAAGACATATGAGGAGCAGTGTACATGGAAGTGCATCAAGATTCGAGGGCCCATGGAACACAGTGAGCTGTGCGTGAAGTTCAGAAAGCGGGAGCTGAAGCAAAAGCAGGTTTGACTGGCATTTTGGCGGACCTAACGACGCCACTGAAAGCAGCCAAGGTGCCAGTGTTTGCAATGTCAACATGGTTTGTAATCTGTTGCATTGGTTTGAGAGCGCAGCTGAGAATGGGACAGGAATACGGATTATGTTCTTGTACCAAAAGACATGATAGTAGATGCAGTGACAACGCTTGGACGGGACGGATGGGTGTTTGTGCAGGGAGCAAGGCGGGGTCGAGTAGCACGATTGTAGTCTATACTCCATTAATCTGATTGGCTGGTCCAATGAGTTGGATGTCAAGCGCTCGTTCGTGTTCACAGGCATTCCTCCTCACGATAAACTACTATCCTACCTCCACAGATCGCCCTTTCTGAGGACTACACAGCAGACAAGCAACAACCATACCCGCACAGACAGTCCCCCGCTCAGGTTGTCGCGGTTGTCTTGTGGCAGCACTTGTTCTCTTCTTTAACGTTTTAACGAGTGTCACCCATCAATCATTTTCCTCCCCCAGTACCCACTCCTGAATGGATCCGTCGACTTCTTCTGGAACTGGCTCAAATGGCCGACAGAAACGCGTTTTGCCCTCCCGTACACGACGTGGTGGCCCAGGGGTTGGTACCTGCGATACCGACGTCATGATCCTCGAGCACCAGAAGCGCAGGTGTACGTCTTATGTCTGTTCGCCCTTCTTTTCCTTTACTTATTTCTTCCCATCCCAAATACAGTCGAGACAGAAGCCATCATCCCTCCTAATACTCCTTTTCTGTTGACCACCGACTCCAAACTGTTTTCAAACTCAAACAGAGTTGCCGAATCCTCTGTTACGACAGTCACAGGCGAGCGATATTTCGACCGGCCCGATGTTCTAAAGGCATATAGGGAGCAACTGACGATACAAACCCCTTCATTTACGAACGTCCAAGATAACCCGAGTGTTGCGCGGTTTAGACCACGCGGCCCGGGGGATGTGAGTTTCCGGCGATGTTTACCCCTCCAGAAACCTGAAACGTGGAGTATACAGGCTCAGATCGACACTTCAGATACTGCATATGAACGTCGACATCGCAAGTATGAGAGCTTTGAAAAACGGCAGCGACTACGCGAGAAGGAAAAGTTACAACACGAACAGTACAAGCTCAAAGAACGGATAGAGCAACTGCGCGTTATGGACGCCTCCGCCTTCCTCGCACTACCAGCATCCCATTTTACCCCTCCTCCTCGTGTTTCTGAGGAAGACGCCGAGGAAGGCGTCGCGAGTCTTTCAGGCGCATATGTCAATGGCACTGCTGCATACAATGAAGGTGAGAGGCGACGCAAGGAGATGTTGGATATTGCACTTGCACTAGAGGAACGATATCGGGTGCTATTACCGCGAGACCGAATGCGCAGACCACAACCTACGCGCGAAAATGTAACACCGGCACGGCTTTCAGCTCCAGCTCCAGCTCCAGTGCCAACACCCTTCCGACGTGCCGTTTCTGATGTAGTAGAGCCGGGGGAGGAGGAAGAGGAAGAAGAGGGGGAGGAGATTTTCGTCGACGACGGCTACAGTCGGCGGCGAGACGGGCTCAAGATCAAGCTCAAGCTAGGTGGACAGGGATCAGACTCTCAGTCACCAGCACCAACAACTACCTCACGAACCTCAAGACGCTCAACGAGGACAAGCGTACCACCACTTACTCAGAAACCGGTGGCAAGTCGAGGATCGCGTGCTGAACCCTCACACTCTCCCGCACCTCCCATGTCACCTTCAAAACTTGGCGAATCACCCGAACTCACCATATACCCCACTTCCGAACTACCACCATCGCCACGGGTAGAGACAGAGGAACCCATCGAAGCAGTAGGTCTGAGACCAGAATTGGAAGACGGCGTCGTTCCTCCGCCTCCGGTTGAACGACAGTCTTTTGCCAGCTCGGAGCATAAATTTGAGATGGACCCGGCAGAAGCACTCTCTCGTTCTCAAGCCCGCATTTTCAGCTCCAGTCCTCGTCCACCAACGCCTCCACAAAAACGGTCACCTCTACCCGATACACGTCCTGCCCTTGCCCCTGAAATCGATCCTACAGTCCTAGAGCAGGAGGCACTTTCGGAAGGAAATGTTGAACCCCCGGAGTCGGAGACTCCGGAAGGAAAGTACTCCGAAGGTTCACCGATACGTATCGACGAAGAACTCTCGCCCGCCCCCGTTCCCGGACCTAAACCTGTATCTTCAAGTCGCCATCCTATCCTACTGCCCACTGAAACTCTTCAAAACGTCCCTCCATCACCCAGAACGATGGAAGTCGGATCTGTGTCTCCGCGTCGTCCTAGGACTATCATGCATGTGGAGGAAGGTTCAAGACTGTTAGAACTCGCCAATGCAGTGCATTCAATCACTGTGACCCCACCGCCTGCTAAACGCCAGAAGGTGCGGCACCCCCAGTCTCCGCCCAAGTCTTGGGCGCCCTCAAACCTCCCACCAACTCTCCCAACATCTTCGCCGCCCCAACATGTCACAGAACTGGAGCAAGAACCAACTCTCGCACCTCTACCTGAACCCGGCCTAACTTCTGTGACAGTTGAGGGGCCTCTACCCTCGAATGGCGACCTAACGGTCGTGTCCAGTCCGCTTCGACCTTCACGCCCGCGCTCGCCTTCACCTCCCTCCATACCGGTGGCCATTTCGGCCACTGCTTCAGAGTCTGCTCCCCCATCTGCGGGCCCGTCCGTTTCTACATCTGTCCCAGTTTCGCAACCTGTGTCTGCCCCCGTGGCAGCTGCAGAAGGGATTTCTTCTATCTCAGCAGTCGCAGACTCATCACCCGCCGCCGCCAAACCCCGACAACCTCAAACCCGGAAAAACAAGGCGGTTGAATATCGGTCACCTGATACAGGAGAACTGCTGCGTACGCGGAGTCTGTTACTGATTGCCGGAATTAGAGGCGGCCTGAGGCAGACTCAGAGGCACCAGACGGCGTTTGGTGTGAAGGTGCCGGAAGAAATCAGTGAACCATATGACTTTTGGTTGCCGAATGAGTATTTACCTGAGGAAGAGTTGATGAAGTATCAGCATTATGATTATGAGGTCGTGGGCGGGACCCGGACACGGGCACGAACACAGGTATCAGATACTGGTGGTGGTGAAGGAAGTTCTGCGACCCCACGGGAGAAGTAGAGAATACAATTCCAGATTTGGAGGACATAGGTTTGTCTTTCTAATAGTAATTCCTCTTCAGTTTATTTTCCGAATCTGAGATTCACATCAGTGTTTTATCCTACCTGGCACCCTGTATGCCTAACCTATGAGGTTATTGCGTCGATATTCTTATGATCCATACAAGCGATGAACTGGAGACATCTACAGTGTCTCCGTCGTATGCTTATATGTTTATCAACTACGATCGGACTAGTTACCATCGTGAATGTTGTTTCCTAACTCTGCGCTGACCAACATTGCATACCACAGTGCAATTAGCCCTAGAAATACCGATCCCTACCGATCCCTACTGCCACCCTTCTCAAACGGATATTGGGTAATATTCCCAGCACATTCCTCATCGCAGTCCTGACCAAGTTACATCAGACAGGGAGGCGGTTCACCCAGGGGACGAATGAATGTTCAGCGTGGTTCGCGATGTTGCAGCTCTTCTGTGTGGCCCCACCCGTCCATAACGTCCCAATAATTGCCAGCAAACTATATCTTGTCATGGGGCAAAATCGGGTGAAAACCTACTAGTCCAAATACGCGACAAACCCGCGCCGTTGTTCGAGTTTTAGTTCTTGGAGTTGGGTTTCGTATTTTAGCCTTTGCCGATTCTTGAAGGCAATGCTACTTTAGTACGACCGATTCCACCTCGCCCAGGAAAATCCTACCAACCACGTGGCGCTTCCTTTGCTTGTCGTCCCGCGAGCATTGTTCCGCCAGGGGTGACTCATCTCAGATATCCAGTTCTTCGGCCCGGGACTCGAGAGAAGGCCTAGGCGGACTTATTGCCTTGGCGCGTCGTTGAATTTCTTCGCCAGTTTCGCAGCCTAGAATTATCGTCGAGACAAGCCTTTGCCTGGACCCATCGGGTTGTCTTCACGACCAACCTTCCGTCACGGCTTGCTTTGACGTTGGCTGGGTTTGACTTTGGGGCATTGTCTATTACTCTGTATATGCTGGGGTGGGAATGGCCTGCTTCGCTTGTCTGAGTCGTAACTGCTGTTGACCTAGTGCCACCCATACGCGGTTTAGGGAATGAAAAAAAAAAAAATCTGTATGAGAATCACAGCCAACAGTTATTGCAAATTACTCGCTATCCCGCGATGTTCAAAGGAAAACAGCCGTTTATGGGACCGTCAATCCAATTGTATTTGAGGTGAAGTTGATGTTGGTTATGGTGTAATTCATAGAATCCGATTTATTCCCCGCATCATTGCGGGTCGATGGAAATTATTGCTGTGTGAATAAGGTGTTCTGATCCACGTAACAACCATGCAAAGGCTTGTTGTAAGATCCACATTCAGACTTTGACACTAGGCCCCACCCTCCCGCGTCAACCTCCGAACAATACCAAGGAATTGTTGCTGTGAGCCCAGAGGTATAGTTGGGTTGCGTTCGAGAACTATTTTGGCATAAGTTGACTTGGGACTTTGAGCGCCCTTCAAGTATTGCTGCGCATCCAATTGGAATTGCGAATAATCACCACCAAAAACTCTCTTTACCCAATCCACTGGTGCCTTTTTCAGTTTTTGGGCGAGTGGCATAGACGGAAGAGACGAGGTGAGGTTTGGAATGGTGTTAAGAACGGCGGCGAGATTGGAAGTGATGGGTTCCGGGGCGATGAACTGAGGAGGGTCGACGCTGAGTTCGGCGTCGCCAAGCATTCCATCTTGTACGCTGGAGGATGTGGTTTTCCTGCCTTCTGCTGCTGCGCGGCTGGCAGCTTCGCGCTGAGCGAAAGCCATGATTGCTTCGGCAGCTCCAGGGTTGGAAGCTTCGACTCGTGAACGCTCAGTTCCTCCACGTGAATTGGAGGATTGGACTTGGTCCCGCCTTGAACGCTTTTTTGGTCGAACTTGATTTTTCCCTTTTTGCTTTGGGGACCCGGAGAAGACTTGTGCGGTTGCGGACATCATCGCGTCGTTGGAGTTGTCCTTTGCTCTTCGCCTAGCTGCTGCTTCCATCTGTTGGCGAGCTTCACGAGCCAAACGCGCTGCTCTGCGTTGTTCAATGCCTGGGTCATGATGGTTGGTAGAAGTGGGACTTGAGGTGGGGGCGTCAGTCGCCTTTGTGGATGCTGCTACAAATCGAGTGTCAAAAGGCAACATTCCTTGTATATCATCATAGTAGTGTACATACCGCCCTCACTGATATTTGAAGATGAGTAACGAGCTGCCTGAGCGGCTGGATGCGCCAAGCGCAGAGCAACGGTCTGGCGAGCAAGGGAGGACATTTGTGGAGGAGGGGAAGGAGAGAATGGGAAAGCAATGAAAACGTTTGATCGCCGGAGTTGCCTTTTCCAGAACCCACTTCACTGTGGGAATGACAAGGGCAAATCGCAGCACGGTACTTTGCACTCAGGACATGGCTCGCATTACTGGCTTGCTTTTTGTCAATTTCGTCCTCTGTCTCATATGTTTCATTGCATACTCATCCCAAATTTTTATCATTTGGCCGTGGTATGGGAGCGAGCTTTCCATCGAGCTTTTGACACTCCTTGCACCTTTCAAGTTCGTAATTCGTTTCCCACCATTACGTCGAATATTGAAGACTGACGTGGATTCTAGTCTTCTTGTTTGGATGCTCTTGTGGAACTACTACCTCTGTGTCAATACTGACCCTGGTACTGTGCCGGACTTCTGGGTGCGCATTCTACAATCGTTTTTGTCTTTTGCAGAAACACTTATGTTTTGTCGTGAAGAGACCAGATACTCGCTCTGAAGGATATGAGGTGAAGAAACTGACAGGCACTCCCCGCTATTGCCGTATGTGCCAGAAGTACAAGCCCCCTCGCTCGCATCATTGCAAACAGTGTAACAGGTGAGCATAGGTGCATATATCTACTGACCGAACCTTACAATCAATTTAGATGCGTATTGCGCATGGGTATATATTCCATTTATGACCTCTTGGATGACTTGTCTCACAAATGACAAAGATCATCATTGTCCGTGGATCAACAACTGCGTCGGTCACTTTAACCACGGGCATTTTATCCGCTTCCTGTTCTACGTGGACGTCGCCTGCTCATATCACTTCGCAATGGTCACTCGGAGAGTTATGGATGCCATGAACGCCTCATACTGGGTGAATCCTATCCTAATTGCTTGTTACAGATTCTCCCTGACACTACACTTAGGACGCGCCTTCCAGTACCGAGTTTATTTTCATAGTCCTCAACTACGTTACATGTCTCCCCGTTCTCCTCGCAGTCGGCGGCTTCAGGTCCGAGTTCCTCTTTAGCTTGGAGTGACATTTGCTCAGGCTATTGTAGCATTTACCATTTCAACGCTTTACTCGGAAATACCACGACGATCGAAAGGTGGGAGAAGGACAAGGCTGCAACGATGGTCAGGAAAGGAAAAATCAGTGAGGTACGTTTGACAACACGTCATGCCCACGAGCTCCACTGATGCGATCTTCAGATCAAGTTCCCCTATGTGAGCATCTTCCAGCCGTTCGACGAGATCTCGTCTTCTAATCTCTGTACAGGACCTCGGCAGGCGACGCAACATTGAGTCTGTGCTTGGGGAAAATCCTCTTTTGTGGTGTTGTCCGACGCGTACGCCGGGCTCGGGTCTGAATTATGAGTTATCCACTCGAGATGGTGAGTGGAACGAACTTTCCACCATGGATCGGGCGCGAGACGAGCCATCGAAATTTGTCTGAGGAGACGATCCATCGCATTCCTACTACCTAAACTCCCGCCTTCATGATCCTGTTCGTCTCCACCCTATCAAACCAAACACAATCAAGCCAAACTGACAATGTCGCTCTTCCGCCCGTGCAGATGCTGCTGTAGTCTGGCCACCGCGCGATTCAGACACCTACAAGCCTGAAAATTACGAACACCTACAAGTGTCCTCGCCATGGACATATGGAAACGATACCTTAAACCCTACACTGCAACCTACCAACAGCTACCGCCGTCGCGTGGGTGCCAAAAGCCGTGACTCGTGTATACCAGTGCAGCACGATAGAGTGCCCCCATATCATCCGGATTATTACAAACGTGAAGCTTACCCAGCGGAAGACGATGATGATGAGTATAGTGGGGTAAGTTCTGATGATGAAGCGGAAGATGACGAGAATATATCATTGGGCGGTGTGCATGATCGGAAGAATGGTGTAAGGGTGAGAAGAGGCTCAGAAGGGTATGAAGTGCGGCCTGCATCGAGGGAGCAGATGCTGAGACAATATCTCGAGAGTGTTGGGGAGGACTATGATCGATATATCCGATATATCCCACGACCAGAATCTGAGAGCGGAGAGGAGGTAATTGACGATGCAGCGGCTGAGGCGGTGTCTGCAAAGTAATTTCAGTCGCGAGAGGTTTGTGAAATGCACATTACGGACATTGGGATGGATTAGACATAGATTGCATGTGGTCTCTATAATGCAACAGTATGAGCATAATACAGTGTCACTACAAGAAGTCCCAAAAAAAGAATGGCCAGATAAGGGTATGTGGAGGGGCACCAGTCAATCACAGAGGGTGTGAAACAATGTGGGGTATCCAACCATTTGCCCTCAAGGACATTTGGACAAGGTCATATGCCTTCAGCACTACCTGCTCTACTAGCTTATCAAGTTCTGCCTTGACAAGCTGATTGTCCCTTTCACAAGCCCCTGCAATTGCATCCAAGGCAGGTTTGATTTCCTTTGCAACATATGCCATGACAAGCTCATTAATGTAGGGTGACAGGTCATCTGCTGTGATAGGCAGGGGTACATTGGCTCTGGGGCAAGGGTGTTTGTAGAGGCTTTCAATCTGTTGAGAGAGCCTGTCAAGTCTTTCTTTGTCTTCAGTCTTCCATTGCTCCATTTGTTTTAATTTTACACCAGCCTGTATCAGTTTTGTTAGATGTAATAACACACAAATGGAGAATTTAAACATACCTCTTGACAGAACTCTTTTATTTCTTGGTCCTTTTGCCTCAAACCTGCAACTTCTTCCTCTAGGGTTTTGATTTGTCCTCTGAGTTCTTCAATGTTTGGCATATGGCCATTGAGGTTTTCTGTCACTATCTTCATTTTGTCCCAAAACACTCCTATTCCCTCCTTCCCAACACCCAACTCTGCAAACATTTTCTCCAGGTCTGGTACAATGTCAGGATTTTCTTCTTCCATGGTATTTTCTGCTGTGATAAATTCTTCCTTGAAATGTCGAGGTTGAATGTATTGCAGGTGACAGAAATCATCCCAGATATCCGTGGCTTTGAGCTCAAGCTTGTAAATTGCGTTTTTGAGGGCATCAACTGTTGATAAAAATCAATATCCTATTGCATGCACCATTCCAGTTCATGCTCACCTTCCTCTCGCTTCCGTCTCCTGAATGCTTCCCTTTCCTCCTTCTCTTGTTGTATCAATGCCTTTGTGGCAAAAATCCTCTTGGGAAAATCCAGATCCGCAACCCAGTCCCGAAGTTCATCCGTATACAACAGAACCTTCTTGAGATCAAGTCCCTGTGTAAGCAAATGCCTGTGGGCAGCCAATGCATCCGAGTACTGGACGACCCTCTTGAGCGATGAGTTGAGCCGCTTCGTTAGCTTTCCTATCTCCTCGCTAAACTGGTGGTTGGTGCTTTCCAGTTTCCTTTGCGCCGCTGGGGTAGAGTGTTGGTAACATTTACAAGTGCGCGCCTCTCGCCATTTGCCTTTTCTGTCTTCGGCCTTGAGGAGTCTATAACGGATTACTACCGCGTTCATCAATTCCCTTTGGGTATAGCGATTGCATGAGTGCTAGATCGTGGTAGATGAGGTGGTGACTACTCACTTGATTAGTTTTGCGTGCAGGTCCTTTGGATCACGTGTCGAGAGCTGGGATATTGGGTCTGATGCATCGCTGGTTATATCGTCCTGGTTAATGCGACCGGTTATTGAGCCAGATAGAGGGATCCTCGTCCAGTCCTGAGGAGAAATGGGTGGTGGTTTATTTTCGGTGGCCTCGGGGGTTAAAGCCGATTTGATCCTCGTAGGCAGTGGTGGCCGGATCCGCGTTGGAAGCGGAATTTTCTTAACGGCGGGAATGGGAGGGGTGGATGAAGCTGCCGGCGTTCCGTCCTTCACTTCCACGTCCTGGACGGATCTTGGCGTTGTGTCAGCAGAAGAGGTGGTGTCGGTTGTTGGTTTACGTAGTGGCGGTGGCCATTTGCCGACATTGGTCTCAGGCTGATCAGCGGATTTCTGAGGTCGAGAGAATGCAGCGCTTGCAGGCGGAATCGCGAGAGAGTTCGTTACCGGTTGATTGAATGAGGGTGTTGGCTTTGACTCTTTAGTCCTGATGTTGGTTTGTTGGACTGAGAGGAATATCTCTTGAGGATGTAGTGGCGTGCTGAGTTAAATGAACGCATACCTGTGTCTTCACCCCAACTACTTGAATCCCAGGCATTAGTTGGGTCATTTCCTGAAGTATCCCAGCCACCAGACGTGTCGTCCGCGCCCCACCCGCTAAGCAGATTTGTTGAAGGTTGATTGGATGTATCCAAAATTTTGTTAGTTGATGGTCCCGTTTCATTTGATGAGGTCCATGATCCCCAGGCGCCCGCATCGTTTGACCAGGAGCCACCCACGCCGAGTCTCTGGGTCGGACTGCTCGTTGATCCGCGTCTGCTAGGAAAGGATTCTCGTCCTGGGTCGCGCTGAGCGTGTGATTGAGAATCGCGCTGAAAATGGCCGCGTGAAGAGGTTCGTTTGGAATATCCTGAACCGGTGCCGGGCCCACACCCGTCATCTTTGAAGCGATCAGACGATTTACGGCCCTGCGAGACAGACAGTGAGACGAAACTTGATAGAGAAACCAAAGAGTGTCGCGTACTTTAAAAGGCATGGCGGTATTCCAGATGGGGTCGGTTGGGTGGATGTAGAGGCAATGAGAGCCAAAGCGGCAACCAGGCTGGATGGGGTTTGCGTTATCGTCAAAGTGCTAGGGAACGTGTGAGCCAAGTTGTGGAGGTATTTGGGAAAGGAATACCTTGCAGCGGATAAGCTGGGGCATGGATCTTGGCAATCGAGGTCAAAGACGTTTGTTTCTCTGTCAGAGCAATCAGCTTCCCGAAAAGGACATGCAATTGCTCTCCTAAACTACCATGTCCTCCCAGTCTCAGCTACATCTTCTGACTCTCAACTGCTGGTCAGTCTCACCACCTCTTCAAAACAGTCTTACTCACTTTCCTTAGGGGTCTCAAATTCGTCTCCAAGAACCGCCATGAACGTATAAACGCCATCGTTGACTTCGTCGCTCGCTCCACCTATGATATTATTGCTCTTCAAGAAATATGGGTCTATGCCGACTACGAGAAAGTCAGAGCAGCTGTACAGCACCGACTACCATATGCCAAATTCTTCTATAGGTGGACTGACTATTTCTCCGTCTTGTCACCTGTGTAGCGACTCACCCCTGCTTGCCCCTTTTGTCACCTCGTGTTAGTGGTGCTTTAGGCGCAGGTCTTGCCATATTCTCGCGGTTTGCTTTTATCGAAGCATCTGTGTACCCTTATACTTTAAATGGGGAACCTATTGACGTCGCTGCCGGAGACTGGTTCGTCGGCAAAGCGGCCGCAAGCATCGTCATTCTTCATCCTATTCTCGGAAAGGTCCAAGTCTTCAATACTCATGTATGTATCCATCCCCTACACCCCTTGTCGACGTACTCATCGTGTCATAGCTCTATGCCAAGGGGGGTGAAGACGGACCGGAATATAGGAGAGCACATCGACTCGTTGGTGCTTGGGAGTACGCCAAGCTTGCAAGGCAAGCCGCAGAGTTAGGTCGTTATGTCATCGGGGTATGTTACTCTCCCTTCCAGAGTGAGCTTAATTTAATTTCATAAACAGCTAGGCGATTTCAACAGTATACCTACCACATTGCCGATGACGATCATCCGTGACCATGGAGCATTGCACGACTCCTGGGCAGTCGTCCACCCCAACAGCGAGAACGTCAATGCCCTCAGCCCGCAAGACGCCATCATCAAACACGGTATCACCGCAGACTCGCCTGTAAATACCTGGTCCGCGAGCAAATCCTACCTCCCCTCTACTTTCTGGGGCAAACGCCTCGACTACATCCTATACCGCCAACCACGAGGCCAGCCATACCCCCAACTACGTGCCTCGAAATGCAATGTCGTCCTCACTGAGAAAGTTCCCGGACACAACTTTTCGTATTCCGACCACTTCGGCTTGGAGACAACACTTGATATCCAGCTGGGTCCACATCAGCCTGATACAACTAGCGTGTATCGCAATGACACCGCTGATGATACTCAAACGGAATTAGCGAAAGGAGCAGTCATGACGATCATACAAGCCCTCACAGATCGCTATCGTTTCGCTCGTCAAAGGTCGAAGAGGGAATTGCTTGTGTTTGTCTTGTGTCTCGCTCTTCTCGTTGGCGCTGCCATAGGCACAGCATGGCTTCCCCAATCATGGATTAATCCGATATTTATCGTTTTCTCGGTCGTTGCTGCATGGGCCGGCACAACAATGCTATATGAAGGATTTTTGTACGGCAACTGGGAGTGCAATGCACTCATGAACGTCATCGAAGAACTGGAAATATACCAGAAGGGCTTGGATACCCAGGCTGGCAGAAGCCCGACCTGATCTGCCGTCTTTCTCATACTCCCTGGTATTTATTAACCTTGCTGTATACCCCTGTACAATGTGGAACCCTTTGGAATACCTGTTACATATGGGTATCATTCACGAAAATGAAGAACGTATCATAAGCATAAAGACAAATATTATCGACAGAAGTAATAACACATTCCCTAAGATAATCAATAATCGACTTACCACGTAACATTAACATTAAATCGTGATCACTCATGAAGCACAATCTCGTGAAACAGAATTCTACTATCTCGGGCTTGCATCGGGACTGGGGGGGTGCACTAACCCGAGGACTCTAAAACATGCTCCCGCCAACAGGACCCATTCGAATTTTGGGCACACCCAGTCAACGGCATCACGGGTTGCGAAATGCGCCTCTTCAACCTGGTAAAGGTATTACCCCCTTCACCATTTGGCGCCAACATCCAACCAGGAAGAGCATATAGCCGCGATCCCAATGACGAATCGACGTCCACGTTCGGCGAGGACGGAGGCGTGATGGGCTGGGACGCGCCAGGCGGGCCCATCAAAGGAGATACTAGGGGAGCCACCAAAGGAGATAAAGGAGAAGGAATAGCAGCAAGCGGTTTCGGACTACCGAAATCTCTTCGAGTTGCATTACAACCGAAATTATTACCAAGCGCCCTGACTGTGTTGGTTATGGGCTTTGTGCGTCGTGGAGGCGTGGTAGGGTTTAGGAAGTATCCGTCGTCTCCGTCATCGGAGAAATCAGGGCGAGAAGGCGCAAGAGCGGGAGTGCCGGGAGAAGAGAACGATGGCAAAATGAGCTTTGAAGACGTGTGATCGCTCGGAATGACTTGATCGTCCTTGCTATCACCTGCCAGTCCGACCTGCAGCCGATCTCCAGACCGTTGAGGTGCGACACCACGCCTGCAGCTGAGGAATTCTCTGCCATCCTCTCCATCGCCTCTCAACCAGTTATCCTCCTCCCATACATCCTCAACTTCCCAATATCCATCATCTTCAGGCTCGTTCTCTTCGCCAGGATGTTCTAGAGATGTCAAAGGATTCGAACTGAGGGGTACCTCGGGCTCATCGCTGAATCTCTGCTTCGCGCTGTCACCCTTCATCTCAACTCCATCGGGACCAACCACAACAGCCTTCTCATTCCCAATCTCAGCCTCCATACCCTTCTCCGCGGTATTTCCAAGGACTTGCAGTGACCCAGTCTGGTGTTTCGGTAAGACGTTGTGAACAAAGTTGCGCATAGACTCAAAGGCCAGGCGAGTGGCAGAAAAACGTGGCCAGGCTTGAAACACGTGGACCTACAACACCATTATTTGAACGCCAGTTGTAGAGAGTGGAAGAAAATTACATACCGCATCATCATAGACTTCATGTCTCACTAGAACCCCAGCCAAAGTTGCCTTGTGGGCAAGCAGAATGATCTCATCTCTTAACACCTCTGCCTCACCTGCCTGTATGAGAAGGGGTGGCAGACCCTCAAACGAGCCAAACAAGGGACTTGCGTAGGGGTGCGTAAGGTATTCCTCTGTTTGTTCGCCAAGGTACAGTGCGATGGGATTCATATGACTATCCATTACTGGAAAGGGGACCACGTCATACATGGCGTTGGACTCCCAAGACTCGCAACTAAGAGTGAGATCCACCCATGGTGACATGAGAATCGCGCCGGCAGGTAGGGGGTAGCCATTGTCTCGCAGATACATGAGGAGTGCCAGAGTGAGCCCTCCACCAGCACTATCACCACTGACGATAATGTTCTCTGGAGGGATGTGGAGGTCCTCTACCAGCCGAAGATACGCACAGACCACATCATGGAGTGGCCCGGGGAACTGAGTCTCTGGTGCAAGGCGATAGTCGATAGCTAAGAAGATGCAAAATAAGTGGAAAATCAAGATTAGATCCGAAAGTTGGTTCACCAAAGGTTCTCGCGTCCGTATATTTTGCCAAAGGGATAGAAACCATGCGCTGAGCAGCAGCACTCGAGAGATAGTATGCTCCTGTAATACAATATGTCTCACAAACTGGATCACTCCAGGGACAGAGGGAAACATCGTACCTCCGTGTATATACAAAACAATCCGTTCTTTCCTTGAAGCTGGACACTTCTCTGGCGGGTTGATGGCAGAATTTTTCCACTCGGTTTGTAATCGTTGCCAAGTCTTCCTCCCGACGACCCATTCTCCGGAGAGCTCACGGAAGCCTGTTTCAGCTGCATCGAAGGGCGCAAGAATTCCTCGTAGGTCCCGTCTTCTCACGCGAAAAGTCACAGGCGTAGTCAACGCATCTGAGGGTAAGGGTACAAGTCCGCCGATATTCATGAACATACGGATTGTGCCCTAAAGATAAAATGGAACATCAATCACGGCGCTCGATAATCACGGGGAAAAGTTGAAGCTAACAATGTCAATGAGTGCCGTATGTCGACCGGTACCTCGGGTAAGACTCGTGGCAATGGTCATTTCGATACCCCAGGTCTTCTTGCGAGGACCCCATATCTGGTGGGAGAGCACATCAGTTGTCAACTCCGTCGCTGTTACGAGGTCTAGTTCAGTGCACAAGTGAGAACGAGACACGTCATTTGCTCCACCTTTGGCCGCCAGGAAAGCAGCATATTTCCAGTATTCCCAGACGTGCAGGGGGCGTCGAGGTTGTCGCTTGAGCTTCGGATCGACTCGAGCGGAAGGTGGGAACACGCCAGGGGTGCTGTAGTACTGCAGTGAATGAGTGGGCGACCGGCCAGAAGGCTGCCCCGGAGCGTTGGGATTTGTTGCGCGCTGAGAGATCCACGGAGGAAAGATGACATTCATGAGGAAGGAGTTCATGGTAGGGGACGAAGCCACGATGGAGAAAGCACAAGATTCATTAGTCGCAGGTGATCGTAAAGTACAAGTCTTGAGGCGGTGGCAACAGAACTGCCTGATTCGGGTTCACCCCGTGGGGTGCGATCATTGATCGTTTCCGGTCCGATCGTCATGTCATGTATCACTCAATAATCGTCTCCTCGGCTCACCACCTCCTTCACTGTTGGCCGCAGAAGTATCGTGTGCTCCTACGTTACATTTTAGAAAGCATCCACATTTGGAACTTAGAGTGCACATACAAACTGTGCCGTCATCGAACCCCGCTGGTCACACAGAGGAGGATAATCTTGGACAATCCCCTGATTGACCAAATGGTTCAGCTACAGAGACCATCCATTAGCATCCAGTGGCAGGTACGACAGATTTGGTCACCCACCGCAAGCAGGTATTTGGTCTCTCCGATCCTATCCAAGTATCGTCGGCAGAAAGGCAATGTTCCGAAGTTATTGTTAATTGTTCTTAATAATGACTTTGCAGACGATAGCCTGTATTTCAGGCGGATAAATGATAATACATGGTGCCACGTGTTCTGTCAAAACCATACCTCAGAGGCACATGGGGTGCATCCATGATCCGCGCGTAGTGGGAGCATTCACCCTGCCACGAAATCGTCAGCACTACTCTTATCTCGAAAACCTGCTCCGCTTACGCTTTCAACGATGCGTCCTCGCCCTGTTGAGCCGAAGGTCTCAATAGCAAAGTATTCCCCTTCCTCCATCTTGGTGGGGTCGTCATTTTTTACGAGCAATACCGATTTCCCTCCGTGAATTTGGTATTTGTTGATGGAATGTCCACTCAGGTTTTCGATTGGCTTGACTACAGGCACGTGAATGGTGAGCATTTCCGATGTAATGGAGAACTTACCAGGATAAACCTTTCCATTTACCTCCACTTCATATGATTCCATGGTCTCCTGGATATACCCAGCAAGCTCACCCAACCTGACGTCAATGCCAGCTTCCTATAGACTTTTCATGAGCAGCCAGTTATTTTAGCTGGCACCATACATGACATACCCTCACACCAGTTTCAGTGGCAGCCTTCACTGCTTCCAGCAGTTTGTCATAAGTGGGTTCGAAGTTGAGCGTAAAGGCCGAATCGCAAATTCGGCCTTTCACATGCACACCAATGTCCACCTTCAACACATCGCTCTGCTGTAGTACTGTTCGCAACATAGTTAAATAGTTAATTATATACTTGAGATACGCAGGCCATAGGTCCACTCACCAATAGTATCGCCTGCGTTAGGTGTGTAATGAGCTGCACAGTTGTTCAAGCTGACGCCTGTTGGGAAGCCAACCCCAGACTCAAGCCCATTCTCTTCCACCAGCGCGCGAGCTCCATCCTCGACCATGTTCACAATATCCGTCATCGACATTCCGGGTTTAATATTCCGACGTGCGTACTGTCGCACTTGCCTGTGCACTTCTGCGGCACGTCGAATGTTATTGTAGGTTTCTTCGGGATCTTCAAGCGCAATCCTCTCGAGATACCGTTTTTCTTCAGACGTCGTGCGCCAGGAATTGCTGACGTCAACCCTTAACTAGGCGAGCCACGTTAGACAAAGTGGGTGCAACGTACTCATTTTTGTATTCTTGAATTTCGCCTTCGGGATATTTGCCGTCAGGAAAGAGTTTGGATAACCCAACGCGAGGAGGCTCGGTTTGCCGGGCCTTCTTTTTTTTAGGCTTCTTCTTTTTCTTCTTTTTCTTTCCCTCGCCTGAAACGGTCATATTCAGTTATTCGTAACCTCAGAGGGAGGAGCAAGGAACTTCCAAGCCGAAGAAAATCATACGAACCACCAGTGCCTCCCTCTGTGGGATCATTCTCCTCGCCATCACTATGTTCAACGTCGATACTGCTCCCTCGTTCTCCATTCGCAACGCAAATGGTGGTTGGAGGAGCCTGCTTCTCCTCGGCGCCTATCTTATCCTCACCTTTCGCTTCAACGGCGGCCGGAGTCATTACGTTGTTGCGTCGGAACCTCGTGCGGAGGTATTTGCGTAGTTTAGTATGAGAGAATGGGGAGTAGAGTAACTCGTAGATGAATAATTAATAGCGTCAGGAATAGATGGTGTTGGGAGTCGGAAATTGGAGAGGGGTTAGAGGTCAAGCACCCAGCAGGTGCTTCTTTTTCTACTGTGAGAAGTGATGATGGCAGTGGAGGTCCAAGTATGATTTGATCCCTCTAGCGGTCGATGGCCGAGAAGCGAAGTCACGATACCTATTCAAAGTGAGGCAAAAAACAGGGTACTGATCGAAAACATATCTTATCAATCTTGCCAAGGTGTATGAACTCAATTTGATTGATCACGAATTATGTCTATTGTGGTACCAACGTATGCATGATTGATGCGCAAGTGTTGCTCGAAGGTTGCTTAGAATACATACACTGCAAACGCAATATGAAACCGAAGACGACGATAGCGAGTATAGTGAATGGCCCAACATCAAACGGCCAAAGGACAGAACGAACAGGATGGAGCACCCTAAATTAATCAGCTATTCGTTCGATGTGAACCTTCCACATCAGGCCACCCTTCTCTCCAATTTCCAGAATATTGGATCCGATAGGTAAGCTCACGTTCCACTGCCGTGTTGTTTCCTCCTTCTCTTTTACCACAATGCCGTTAAGCTTCAGCTGCACCTCCTCTACCTTTTCGGCTTCCTTCTTCTTCTCTTGCACCTTACTTTTAGCCACCGCGGCCGCGGACCGTGTAGTTCTCGTAGTTGCAGCCGCAGTTCTCTGTGAACGTCTAACCGCCGTCTTCCCTTTCCTCGTTCTACCATTCTTAGTGGGTGATGCGAACCCATCAACCTCCATGTCTTCCTCTTCTTCCTCCTGTTTGAGATCCTCCTCTTCCTCTTCATCACTACTCTCCTCTGCTTCTTCATCACCCACAAATACCAGATCGTCAACATTCACTCCTGTCTCTCCCGGCGCCAACCGCAAAGCCCATGTCTTCACACCCTCACGATAGTCTAACCAGAACAGTCGACCTTGGGGTTGAATTCTCACTTTCACAAACTTGATCTGGTGATTAGGGTGTATAGAGGTAGGAGTGGGCGAACTTGATGCTGCCGGCGCGGTTTTAACAGGTGGAACTGCAGGGGTAGTCGAGGGTGCTTGGATCGGCGGAGGGATCGGTTGGTATGGATGGGAGTAATGTGAATACGCGAAAGTAGTGTGCGGAACTGTGGCAGCAGGTTGTGGAGTAGTAGATGCGGACTTAGTTGAGGGTTGAGTTGCCACTGGCGCTGGAAGTTGCTGGGTAGGTAATTGGGGTTGCGGTGCCACTGGTGATTTTGCTAGTGTAACTGTTGCTGTTGGCGCGGGAGCACTGGGCGCTGTAGATGGGGTTGCAGATATCGTTGTGGGAGGCAAGGGTTTGGTCTTAGTCGTGGGCGATGCAGAAGCTGGCTGCGAAGACTTTGCGGCAGCTGTGTTCGCTGCAGGCACGCGGAGAAGTAAACTAGAAGATGATGCTTCCGGTTTAGAGGTAGTAAGTTCCGAATGCGCGTTTGAAGGAGCAGCGGGAGGTTTGATCTTGATTTTGTTGGTGATGGCTTTGTTTGAGTATTCGGGCAGGGAATGAGGTGGTGGGAGGTCAGACATCAGTTGTCTGAAGTAATCCTAGAGAATCTCCATTGAATATAGCCTGCGATAACAGTCATGGAAGACCTACACGAAGAGCCAATGCGTCTTCCCAAATGAGGGTATGATCCTGGTTGAAAGCCATGGCGTTGGAGAAAACGAGTTCGACATCAGCCGCAAAAGCTGCAGCTGTGTGATATTCCTTGCGTTTAATCCGTCTCTGAGAGGCATTTAGTCGAAGGGTATTTAACATGAGAATATACGCACGAAAATGTTCTCGAGACACTGGGGTTTCTTTATTTGTTTATAATAAATCGCCCATTGCTTTTTGTTGGGAAGTTCCATAAATTCCGTCGACATAACACGACCACTTGAAACATGGCACGTCAATGCCTGGACAATCTCAGAGTCCATCCAACACGCACTTTTTATCAGTCTTCTCAATTAGTTTCTGTAGTCTTGATTTGATCATACGGTTGAGGCTAGGTGTTTTGGATTTTCCCTTCCTCTCGTCATCGTCTGAGTCATCGTCTTCTGCAGTGGGAACGAATTTCTCGTATGTCTTGTGCACGAGTTTCTGGGAGATATTGCCAAGTAGTGAGGTTTCATAACGCCGTTAGAGGATGTACCCCTGCTCACCAGCATATCCTTCGCGTCCTTCCATATCCCACTGTCCTTCACGTTATACTCCAGTGCGTTGTTAAATAGCAACTCGAAGTCGGTGAGTACAGCCTGCATCGAAGGATAAGCATTAGTGTCGAGGCGCTTCCTGATGTCATCCAACGCGATGGGTCTTTGAATGATCTGGTAATAGTCTGGATACAACTTCCGCGAAGGTTTCGTTAAGAAAACCGTGGCGAGTGGGCGACCACTGGGAGGTGAAAGGAGAGAAAAAGAGGCACACGAAAAGAGGTGTGAAGAGAATGCGGCGGAGATAGATACATCAGAGTCGAATAAGGCAGGAGTACGGCGACAGAACTTACTCTTTGCTCTTTGCCTCCTTGATCGTTTGCCAGAGTTGTAAGCCCCGTTCCTTCACCGACTGCGTACCAACATGGCCCCCGCTTCCGTTCCGCAATGACGTCTCCGCTGTTGGCCCTGTTACTGGGACTTCGGCATCCGGGGATGGATTGGGGAAAGTGGTAGCGTCTCTGCGACGCTTGGGTCGTGATCCCTCGACGTCAGCCGCTCCAGTCAACCTGCTGAGCTCCCTTTTCGACATCTTCTGCCTTGCCCGTTACTCGTATGCTTCTGGGAACGGAATTTTGGAAAGCGTAGTGTTAATGACTTGTGAGGTTAATGCTGTCCAATACCCGTCATTGAGCCCAACGAATGCCCCGAGTTCCTGACACTGGGGCTATGGATCACGTGATCAGACGCGTTTGTTAAAATTTGTGGCGCTTCGTCCCCAAAATTCCCCCTATCCTTTCAACCAACCACGATACGGTCTCGCAGCTATGTGTAACAGTGTGATATTTTGTATAAGATCTTTGGCAGCCGTCTGTCCTGGTACAGGAGTAGCGGAAATACTGAGTGGCAATGAGGTCTACTATGGACCTCTGCGTTGGATGTTCGTCATCATCAACTCCGCGCCCATTTGGAAGATAGCCAGGCACACAGATAATAAAGTCTGTGTCGCAGGCATCGGGAATGAGGCAGATATTCGTCCTATTTGACATAAAACATTTTTGAGCAGCCGTCCCAACATTACCGATATAGCATAAAGACCAAAAGAAGCATTGAGGAGTTTCTCAGAATAAAGACGGCAGTAACCTGAAAACTAAGGCGGGTGAACCACAGTGTGGAAGACATAATACACGTCGACAGGGTCAGCGAAATGGGCTTCGGGAAAAATGTGATGTGAGGCCACTTGATCTTGGCTTTGACTTCCGAGGCATTCACAAAATGTTAACCCAGGTTCCGGTATGACAAGACTTATATATACTTGCTAGGCTGAATTTACTGTGCCAAAGACAAAAGATGTTTGCTCACTGTCTTTTCTGGAGCACATTTTCTGGTTTCCGTTTCGATCGTGGCTCCAAGCCCGCTTCACCAGGTATCAAGCAAATTTCCTGATTAGCTGTATTGACGGACTCTACATTACCGCCTTTTTTGCGGACAAAGTCCTCCACCATTGCATCCACCATCCTCCTCACTTCCCTCACCTTGTCTGATTGGGTTCGCCAACCCCCCCCCCCCGTCACTTTCACCGCCAAGTCCCATCCCCGCGCTCAAGTGAATTTCTCTGAGACCCAGTGGCAAGAGCCTTGGAAGGATCTCTGGTACCGTCTTTGCATTGATCCCAGACCCCGGAAGAATCGTCAGACCCCATACTTCGTGATCGGTCAAAGTCTTCGATAGCCGGAACAGCAATTCGGTTTTGGGAAGACCTTGGACGACGGTTGTTTCCTGGCCACTATAATTGACGCGATTAGAACAAGTGTCAAACCCTGATAATTTCGACTCGCCTTGTCAAAATCCGAGATACACCCCCTATGTCCATGATGTCGCATAGTGCTGGAAAACATGTTTGCGCCCCATTCCACCCGAGGTCTTGTAGGAGGACGTTACCTGTTTCTGCGTCCTTGGTCATGTCAAAGGCCCTGTGAAAGCATACTACATTCGGCGTCAAGGTGAGTCTTGCAAGCCGAACATTGTCGGATATCACTCACCCTCTAGAGGGAGAATCTCGTCCACGAGTCTGGTCAAGTGGTGATTTCGATATAACCGGGACGTGTTTGATCCCCTGACCTTCTCATTCGCTCAACGTCCGCGCGTCCGTCTCTTGTGAGGATGCCAACGACAAATCCACGGACACCTTGGTCCTTGAAGGCCCGTATATCTTCCAGCATAACTTCCAGCTCGAAATCAGAACACAGAAAATCTCCCACTCTTGGTCGGATCATAACCTATCGAAGTCAGTATACCTGGCAGGAGCAAACGCACACGGCTCACCATGATGGGTATGTCCTTTACTGCGTGTTTCACTAGCTTCAGAAGTCCAAGGCTAGGTGTGGTTCCGCCACCGGCTCCGAAGTTGGCACACAGTTCAAGCCTGTCAGCGCCTCCTTCAATGGCGCTACTCGTGGTGAATATTAGGGCATACTGGAATTAGTGTTCCATCAAACGGACGACACTCACTTTATTGCCGATTCAACAGAGTCAACGCAAACTTCCATTAAGATATTCCCAACTGTTGCCATTGCAGGGAAATTCCAGCGAAGGGGAGGTTGAAGTGAAGGTTATGCTTGACTTTATCACCAAACGTTTGCTTGTCACCTTATGTACATCTTGTAAGGAATTCCTTAGCATTCCGACCCAAATTCAGTTGAGAAAGCATTTATACGTCACGTGAATTCATATATTTGGCTTTATGGGCTCGCAGACCTTACGCACACTAGCATGGCTGCAACTTCATCGAGTGCGCCTGCTTCGTCTACGCCGCTTGTACGTCAGGAGTGAGTGTCCGGTCCTCAAGTAAACTACATCGTGTTGAACGTGACGCCTTTCACAGCATAGAAATCGCTACTCGAGCTGCAGACCACTTCACTCGTCTCTATTACGCTGCTTATGACTCGGACACTCGGCTTGCGGATCTGCCCCAGTTCTATCGTCAGTCCTCGTCCTTGTTATGGAACGGAAAACCATTTCAAGGCCTCGATGGTCTCCGGCAGCTGATCCAGAATATGCCGATGAGTAAACACGACATCCAGTCGTTTGATTGCCAACCCGTCCCTGGTGAGCATTACTCGCGACTCTTCACGCGACACGGCTCTTGTTAATCACTCATTACTATTTAGGGACCTCACCGCCATCTCTCCTCGTTATCGTTTCAGGAAACGTTACGCATGGTCGTGGGCCAAGCGGAAATCCGCCTAATACTCCCGCGAAAACGGTTGAGGGCCATCCTCGGGTCTTTTCCCAGACATTTCTGCTTGTCCCCGACACGAGTGCCGCGATCAAACCGGGCGAGGTGGCCAAGTATTATGTTAGTGCGGACTCATTGAGGTTCGTTGGGTAAGGATCTAAGGGGACTTCCAATTGAAGGATTAGGTGAGCTCCGAAGGCTTTCGTGTCGATGAATATGGTACTGACAATAACTAAGGCTCGTCGAGGGGTCTCGCCGTCAAGGGCAATCTTCATTCTTACTATTCTCCATCCCCGAGATAACACTACTTATCGTGACCTTGACCTGTCTTGTCCTGGGTTTATGGTTCCCGCTTATCCCTCATCAAGTCGTAACCTGGGGACGCAGTGTCTCTGCTAGCTTGGCGTTATGCCCTAGCTTATATCATCATTTGTAGTATCAGCATCGTTCAATGGACATTTACAGTATGTTGAGCTTTATCCCAATAGTCCATCATGAATTCTAATAAACCAGAAACTAACGTTATTACACTGATATGCAACTACAAGGAATGCGACATGAACCAAAACAAGGGTATACACTAGATCTTGGCGTTTAACCGAATGTTTGGGACTGAAAATTTGAGCCATTAGCATAAAATTAAGACTGCGGACGCAAACGCGAACTTACAGATCTTGCACTCCGTCTGACTTTCGATAGCCGCCATTCGTCCGGCTTCTCGTACTTGTTGTACAAAGGCTCAATCTTCTCCTGTTTCTTCCGCTTGCTAATCTTGTTTGCGTCCGCGACCTTGAAGAACTGTGGTGCGAACTCCACCAGCCATTTGGGCTCAATCACTGTCACATTATGGCAATATTCTCGGGTGGTCAAGATCAGTTCGTGGTAGACCAGCCATTCAGGGTTGCGGTTGAAAAGGGCAGAGGAAGGATGGATGTAAACGGGTGTGCCTTCGACAAGCGTCTTGTAACCTTCTGAAGGGTCCTTTTTTGCAGCATGTCTGAAGAAGCCCGAACAAATGGCTTTGCGGACGCAATTGTAATCTCGCCCAGCGGAAACAACATCGTGCTTGTACCTATTAAGGAACAATCAGTCTGGTTCACCTCGTTCCAGAGAGAAGGAACCTACCTGTCCATGATGCCAAGCAACTGTTTCCTGACGTCTTGGGCTCTCCGCATACTCCTCGCTTGGATAAAGTTCTCATAACACCAAGGATTCGAGAAGTTGGCAGCCTTCCAACCATTGTAAACCGTCAGCAATGTAAGATGGTCGCCTTCAGGCTGGTGGAACTTGGCCTTCTTCGAGTCCGCCTGTGCCTGCTTTTCTTTCGGGCGATAAAACACCGTCTGCACTGAGAGCATGGCGACGATGGACAGGATCTCTTCTGAGCAACCAAGGTCAACAGACGCGATGAGCATCTTTGCGAGGGGTGGCTCCATAGGGAAATCCGCCATCTTGCGACCCAGTCGGGTTAATAGACCTTCGTCGTCGAGGGCCGACAAGGCGTAGAGGTTCTCTAATGCTGTCAACATGGTCTGAGCAGGAGGCGGATCCATGAAGTCGAAGCTGAGAAGGTCGTTGATGCCCATAGCTTTGAGTTGCAAGATCGTCGAAGAGAGATTAGTTCGTTGAATGTCAGGTATGGAGTTCGGAAGCATTTCATTCCTGTACGCGGCCTCTGTATATAGACGGTAGCATTTTCCGGGGCCAGTTCGTCCGGCACGTCCAGCGCGCTGGCGAGCCTGGGCTTGCGAGATGGGCATGACAACGAGTGAATCCATACCGAGTCGAGGGTCATAGGCATTCTGTTTCGAGAAGCCTGGGTCTATGACATAGTAAATACCGGGGATGGTTAGACTGGTTTCGGCGACGTTCGTGGCGATCACTACTTTGCGAGCACCTGGTGGAGTAGGTTCGAATACACGCGACTGCACTTCGGAGGGAAGGGCGGAGTAAATTGGGAGGATAATGAGTTCAGGAACTTTGGGTCCTAAGGCCTTCATGCGCTCAAAAAGAATCTCACATGCTGTATCAATTTCTTCCTGACCAGTCAGGAACAATAGGATGTCGCCGGGTGGCTCAGAGAGATGGATCTGCATGACTGTGATGAGGGATGCATCGAGGTAGTCGGTTTCTGGATCTTTTGTATATAGGATTTCGACAGGATAAGTTCGTCCTGGAATGGTGAAGATAGGACAACCGAAGAAGTACTTGGAGAACTTCTCGGCGTCGAGCGTTGCAGATGTAACGATGAGCTTCAGGTCTGGGCGACGTTTCACAGCCTCTACAACCGTCCGTTAGCTCACTTTCAAGTGTGATATCAAAGATGCTTACTTTTGAGAAGACCAAAAAGTACATCTGTAGCAATCGTCCGTTCGTGGGCCTCATCCAACATGATAACGGAGTATGTGCTGCATAACGGATCGATGAGGCATTCACGCTGTAGCATGCCATCAGTCATGTACTTGATCCGTGTTTCGGGGCTGGTGCAATCCTCAAAACGAATCGTGTACCCAACTTCCTGTCCAAGGCGGCATCCCACTTCCTCTGCTACACGTTTGGCAACGGACATAGCAGCCACACGACGTGGTTGCGTACATCCAATCCTTCCCTTGTCGGCATAACCAGCTTCAGCCAGATACTGAACCATCTGCGTTGTTTTTCCCGAACCCGTGTCGCCAACGACGATCAACACTTGATGCTAGAGAAAGAAGGTTAATCTAATGGTCCAAAACTCGGGAGCAAAACGAAACACACATCTGCAATGGCTTGCAATAACTGATCCCGAAGCTTATAGATGGGCAAGTTCCTCCTCTGTTCTTGTATACTGAGAGTTGTTATTTCACCAAAAGTCGTTGCCTTGTTAAAGCTTTGTTCCTTCCATCCCGGCACCTCTCCAACTTTCTGGCTTTTTAGACTTCCACGCAAGTCTTGCGCGAAGATTCTGTCCGAATCCTTCGACATGGGATCTAACCATGGTTGACTGAAATCGCGCGCCTGAGAATCCGCTTGTTCGTTGGCCTCCTGTTGCCGCAACTCTCGACGTTCTTTGGCCAATGACGCACCATTCAGTGCTGCCCGATTAAGCGAGCCATCGGGTGCTTTGACAATTTTGACAGGACTGAGCTCTAAAGTTCGTTTCGTTTGTCCTGCAAGGAAAGGCGGTTCTTCCTCCCGAATCTCGATATCCAACTCCTCTTCCGCCTCGACATGTGCCATGGGGTTGTGCATCTCCTCGTCAAGTTCGGGGTATTCAGCTGGATCAATGGCGCCAGAAGATATGAGTTGTTTAAGCTCCCAGCGCTCCGGAGACGTAAGCCGTTTCGCAGACCTGACTGGTGCCTCATCTTTCGCCCGCAGGGGAACATTATTGGCACCCGAAGACACACGAGATGCGCGTGCCTGTTCCTCCTCCAGTTCTGCTTCCGACTTGATGCGGAGGTAAGGCGTCAAGTCGCGTCCAGTTGCTTGGTCGACATCCTTCATGGAAAGACCGATACGGCTACCAGCCACACTCAAGACCTTGACCTTCACAGGCTGTCCACGACTCAACAAATCACTGGCAGAATTGGCTCTTGCGCCAGCCTGAATGTGTGAAACATGTACCATGCCTGTCGAATGATCAACACAGCACGAAAAACAGTGAAGGAAGCACGCTCACCTTCCACTTTTCCGACGACACCCTCTAATGCAACAAATGCACCAAAATCCTTCAAGCCCACAACCTTCCCATTGTATATCTTGTACAAGACCGGCCGTTCGTCCAGATTGCGAGTACCGTGTCTATCATCGGAACGTCCTCGCCTCTCATTATATCTTCTTCCTCGAACTGGGCTTGGACTTCGATTTCTAGGTGATGGAGAACGCTTCTGCCTCTTCGACGGCGCTTCATCCGTGGGTCTTGGTCGTTTGCGTCCATTGACGATATCCCCCAGTTCCTTCAAGAACACATCGTCGGATACTGCTGAAGGGGGGTCCTGGTTCTTCAGAGCGAGTCCAGGGAACATACGCCTCTTCCTCTCCGCTTCATCCAACTCTGCTTCATTTCCATTCGCCTTCCCGTTCGTTTTGGTGGTCTTCTTTCGTTTCTTGTATTTTGGATGCATGCTGAGTATCAGCCTGTCCACGCCCTCGATAAATGAATCGGAAAAGCGGGCCTCCATCTCTTGCAATTTCGCCTTGAAGGCTGGAAGGCTGCCATTGCATTCTTCATGGAGGGCAATGAGGAATTCAGCGAGGACCTTGTCGTCGAGGTTAAGATGGTTGACGAGCTCCTGGCTGATTTTGGCGACTAGGGAGAGAAACTCCAAGTTGTAGAGATCATTGTCGGCCATAGTGGGGTGTGGGAGTTGAACAGGATTTGGAGTGTCGGCGAGGAGAATACTTAGGCTGAATCATCGGTTACATAAGCACCAGGGCTCTGACAGTGGCTGTGCCAATCATCCTTTTCTTGATATTTCTCCCTCCTTTGAGTGCTCTGAAAGGAAACTGCCCGTTACGAGAATGGCGCCAAAGAGGGGCGTAGTCAAGTCCGGAAACGCAGGGAACTCTTCAAAATCTTCAAAACCTGTCGAGTCGAGTGCATCAAAACCTGAAGGCGAAAGGCCCCTGTTTCCCCTGGGATACAAGTATCCTCTGAGCCTACTCCACGAAAAGTACGTCTTTCATATACCGCGGTGTGTATTCGATGACATCCTCTTTCGAAGGTGCCAGAAAATCGGCTGGGAGAAACCGATTGTTGATACTGTACGTCTCCTCGTACCACAACACCTTTTGATCTATCGAGCTAACCATCACTAAGATACACCATGGAGAACAAGGTTATTCATTTGTGGTGACTCTGGCAAAAATCAACAAGAAAACGTCGGAGCGAGAAACTGTTCGGTTCTCACCCCACCCACCCTATTATCGACCAACGGCCCTCGAAGCTCGACACTGGGGTGCAACATACGCTCTATATCGCGTTCGTGACGGACTTTTTCGATCATCACATCTCGTCCCTCAAGATGTACATTATACTAGTTCTGCAATGGAATGCCAGTTAATCGCGCTTTGCCACCTGGTCCCAGGGACTACTGGAATGAACTAGCTGCAGAGCACGAGACAGCTCCTGAACACCAGCAGTGGATGTACGCCGCCGATCCCTTCGCTGCCCTGCAAGAGGTCAAGGAGCGTCAAGCAAAGGCAGCGCAAAAACGGGAAGCTGTAAACAATTCATCGGAGACCAGGCCCGGTTCTACTCATGGTCCATATAGTGATAGCCCAGAAGTCAAGATGGCAACATCGTTGAGAGAAGAAGTGGAGGAAGCAATTAAAGAGGTGATTTTATCCGTTACCAATTATAAATCCCCGGAATACTGACCCGGTGCGAGGGGTTTGCATTGTACGGAAACGGAAGCAGCTCGATTCTAGACGAGCAAGCCATTTCGCAGGTGTCGAGTCAGCTCGCAACGCTTGGCTTTAAGGAAACACAAGTCAAGAAAGCGGCTCTGTTCCTTTCCCAACCGACCGCTCTCCTCGCCAAATTCCTAGAATCTTCGTCTCTCCTTGAAGCAGCAACAGAATATCTACTTCTTTATACCCCAGAATGTGACTTGCCTCCACAATTTCTTCCTAGCGCTAACTCTTCCAACTCCTTTGTCTCTTCTGTCCACTCCGGTACGAGCGATGTGAAGAAGCGGTGGGTAGAAGATAAAGCCGTAAAAGAGGTTGGCTGGCCCATCCACGTGGTTCAAGAGTATACTTCAGACCCTGCGGTCCTCGGTGACTGGCCCTTGCTCGTGGTAAAGCTGGGAAAGAGACTCCTTGGCATGCGGGATGATGACGATGAACCAGAATTACCGCCATTCAGTTTTGACGAGGATGAACTGCAGTCTTTGGGCGCAGAGCTTCAAGACACTGGACATTATGCCCTGCCATCATTTACAGCTCCTGTGACCCTTCACATTTTCTTCGACCCCTCTCGTCGGTACCCTCGGCCTTACTGTGCGCCCATGTTCATCTCCTCCAAAGAAGTACCACCCTATATGCGCCTACACATCCTCTCACGTATACTCTCAACATTGTATCGCCCCTCTGACCCTGAGGGGTCTGAGGAGTCTGAGGAGACCTTTGGAATGGCTTTGATGAGGGTTATTGACGAAGAATGGGCTCGCATTGAAGACGAGGGACCTCCCAACATAGCCGATGTTATGGCTCACCTGCTACCGGTGCGCAAAAAGAAAGTGGAGGCATCGATACCTGCGACACCCAAGATCGTAAAGAACCAGGTGCAGCCGGAAAACCGAACATCACATACTCCACAGACTTTGCCAAAGAAAGAAGCAAAGGTAAGTCATCCGCGTAATGTGTGCATTGACTTACTGATTCTGTTATTTTAGAGTGTACCTGCATCGATCACAGAGACTCGGAAACGATTGCCTGCATTCAAAGCACGAGCGGACTTTCTCTCTATGCTATCAAAGCACCGAGCCGTCGTCGTTGTCGGAGAGACTGGTATGTCAATTGTTTGGTGCCCAACCCGTGATCTGATACCTTGCAGGTAGTGGAAAAACTACTCAATGTATGAACCTCTTACCATGATAGACTGGATCCTGCCTTATAAATAACTAGTGCCACAATACATCCTCGAGTCATTCGAGGACTCACAGGAGCAAGGATGTGATCCTTACATCATTGTTACCCAACCCCGACGGATCTCTGCGATCTCAGTGGCAAACCGAGTGTCTGACGAGCGAGGAAACGACGAGACTGTCGGTTACGCTGTCCGGGGGAAGAGCAGACAAGGAAAATCAACGCGGCTTCTCTTCTGCACCACCGGTATCGTTTTAAGGCGCCTAAGTAATGGTGATCAACTGCAGAATGTGTCTCACGTTATTGTCGATGAGGTGAGTGCCGAGATAACTTGGAGTGATTTTCGTGACCGACCCCCCTTCCCAGGTCCATGAACGCTCCCTCGATGGGGACTTTCTCTTGCTCGCTCTTAAACACTTGCTACGGAGTCACCCGAAGCTGAAAGTTATCTTGATGTCTGCCACCATTAACCATGAAGTGTTTGCCGATTACTTTAACGGAGCGCCTGTTTTATCAATTCCTGGAATCACGCACCCCGTCACTGACAGGTGCGGCCCACAAATGAAATATAGGGACCGGATGATAGATTCATTGTTTCTCCACAGGTACCTGGAGGAGATCGTTCCCATGGTTGGCTATGTTCCTCCTTCACACGACCGACAAGACAAATTCAACGACAAGCAAATGCAGAAGCTAAAAAAGCTGCGCCAAGTCTATGGAAACGACCTGGATGAGAGATGTTTGGCCGCTATCCACACAATCGCAAGCTCCAAGACCATAGACTGTCAGGTTTGCCTTTGCCTTGCCTAGCGGAATTGCGCTCGCATCAACGCTTATTCTGTTCCGTAGTTTATTGCTGCCCTTGTGGCATACGTCGTCGAGAAGTACGAAAGGGCCGGGATCCTGATATTCCTTCCAGGCGTAAACGAAATTCGTCAATGCATAGACACCATCAACACTGTTTTGGATGCGGGAGTAGCAGATGTTCTTCCCCTTCACGCCAACCTCCCAATTGAAGAGCAAAACCGTGTCTTCAACAAAACGACAACATGGAAAGTCATTGCCGCAACTAATGTTGCTGAGGTGCGACTTGGCTTTGCGGGAATCATTCTCCCATTGTTGACCACAAGCATCCTATAGACTTCAATCACTATAGACGACATTGTATACGTCATTGACTCGGGAAAAGTCAAAGAAACACGATATATACCAGACGCAGACCTAACTCGTCTAGATGAAACTTTGGTTACACGAGCCGCCGCCAGACAACGAAGAGGAAGAGCAGGCCGTACGCAACCGGGAGTTTGTTATAAACTCTACACAAAACACACAGAGAAAGCTATAATGGAGGAGTTCCCCAAGCCCGAGATCTTGCGTGTTCCGCTTGAGCAGGCATCCTTGTCAGCTAAGATGATGAATGAGGAGGGAGATGTCAAGGTAAGCTCTCATTGGCCTGCATTACGTCGCATTTCTCATTTAGGGCTGCCCAGGAACTTCTGGCACAAGTCATCGACCCCCCTGATTCTGCAACCGTCGACCGTGCTTGGCAGTCATTACAAGAACTCGGAGTAATTGATTCACGGAATAAGTTGACACCTCTCGGAAGACACATTGTAAGTCCCTGTTCCCGTTACAAAAGGCAGGCAGGGTTAACGTGTGCTTAGGCAATGCTTCCGTTGGATGTTCGACTTGCAAAGGCATGTTTATACACGAAACCGCAATAAACCACTCGCTAACATAAACAGATGCTTATTCTTGGAACCATCTTCCATTGTTTGAGCCCCATCTTGAGCATTGCAGCTTTGCTGTCATCTAAACCTCTTTTCTCGAGTCCGGAAGAAAAGAGAGCAGAGGCTTCGCGGTCAGTCCCCAGCACGCTCAGACCCAAAAAAGGTTCTCATCCCTACATAAACAGGACTAGGAGAAAGTTCACCACGGAGAACAGCGACCTGTTGACTAATCTTGAAGCTTTCGATCAATGTCATAAACTAAGAGGTCAAGGAAAGAACTTACGATCATTCTGCAAAGAGGTGAATGCAGCAGTAACTTGGCATCGACAAGGGCTGACGAACATTGTTCAAGAACTTCATCTCACCGTCCACACTTCAAGAGATTTTTATCTTACGCCGGGAGTTCTGTGCTGCACTAGAAGAGCGCGGTTTTGTACCACCGCAATGTGATCCGATGGACCCTACGATGAACGCGAATAGCGATAATCCAAATCTCCTCAAGGCCATCATATTAGGCGGATTGTGGCCTCGCGTAGCACGCATACATTTGCCCAAGTCAGCTATCAAATTCGACAAGATACAAGCCGGAACCATCCAGAGAGACAATACGGCCAAGGAGTTCAAGATCCTCGACCTGAAAGAAGGAAGGGTGTTCATCCATCCAGGAAGTGTGCTGTTTGACTGTGCATCCTGGAGGTCACCTTTTCTGGTTTACTTCCACAGGTTCCAAACTTCGAAAGTGTTCCTGAGGGATGCTACTGAGGTAAGCACACACTTCGAATGTCAATCATCTCCCCAACTTTACTATTAGGTACCGATGTATGCACTTCTACTCTTCGGTGGCCCGGTTTCTGTGGATCACGTCAAGGGAGGATTAACCGTTGGAAGCCAGGATGCATTTATCAAGTTAAAGGCATGGCCGCGCATCGGTGTATTGGTCAACCAACTACGGTAGTTATCCGAACTCATGGGCAGAATTATCTATTCTGATGAAATCATCGCATAGCCAACTTCTAGACATTCTCCTGGCCAACTGCATCGAGGATGGGACCAGCCTCAGCGAAACACAGAATCACCCTGTTATACGAGCAATGCTCGGCCTCCTCGCTCGGGATGGAATGACTGAATAGATTAGTATGGATGGCTTGCCTAGGATGTCGAACACCTCGGTTGTACTCTGGCTCGAGACCCAACCTTTGTGTATGGAGGATGTCAAGGCGGAATGAAGCTCGAGGGGACATTCGTGCACTGGGACAACTACTGACCCTTCGTGTGATAAGATAAATGAAATATGTTTATTAAATACCGGTGATACAACATCCTTCAGTTCGAATTCCTGTCAGAAACCTCAGCCCCTTTATTTCGCAGACTGAAGGCAAATACTCACCAGCATTCAATTCTTAAATTCTGGTTGCAATTTACTCCTTACCTCTTCGAAAGTCGTAAACTTGACGCCTTTCCTCTCCATCTCGTCCCATGCAAGGGTGCTCGAGGATATACTTTTCACAGCATCCCTGATGACCCAGGTATTATACCCATAATCTACGGAATCCTTGGCTGTGTACTTCACGCAATAATCGCCTGCCAATCCGCAAAAGTACACGTCGGTAGCCTCAACCTCTTTCAACAACTTCGATAGCTCTGTTTCGCCTCTTCCCCAAATATCGCGGAAGGCAGAATACGATTCGATGCTTGGGTGCGTACCCTTGTGTACCACAGCATCGAACTTAGTACGCTCGATCCCAGGAGTGAAATCCGCACCGTCTGTGTTTGTGACACAATGAACGGGCCAAAGCGTCTGTTGGATCCCCAACACTTTCTCCTTATCTTCTGGGTGATATATAGTGACGGTGCTATATTCCGGTCTCTTGTGTGTTTTTGCAAAGGAGACGTGGTCGTCAGGGTGAAAGTCTTTGGTCGCGAGCTTTACTTTGAAAGGCAGATCTATAAGGGTGTTTATGACAGGGAGGATAGCCTCGGCTCCAGGAACGGCGAGTGAGCCGCTCACGAAATCGTTCTGCATGTCAATCACGACCAGTGCAGGAACGTAGTCACTTGATTCGACGGTGATGGCAGGCACACCATCCTTGCCGGGGATCGACTGATCTTGTGTGGACGACATTGCGGAGGATGTTAGAAGAGATCTAATGTCATATATGATGCTCATTCACATGATGAGCTCCAGGAACAAATAACATGCATTTGGGGGTTGTGCTCATACAAGTACAATGCAATACACCAAAACATTAACTGGGAGACCACAATGATATATACATATAAGTGCAACTCATGATCATTAGTCTATACTATAGGAGCATAAGCGAGCCATCGAAGTAGAAGCAAGGCAGATCGACTCACAATAGATGCAATAAATATAAGCGCAGCTAGGAGCTACCCTGGTCTCGATGCGGCCTCGTAGTCAAAGCATTGGCTTCCGCTTCTGTCCTGTCGTGGCTAGCCCTGCGCTCCCGCTTACTCCTTGAAGGAGTTGACCGAGGTTGGTCCAAAGATGACCGTGCCGATCGGGACTTGGCATAGATCTTGTCGAAGGGAGCGGGAGGGCAGGCAAAATAGGGAGCCTCGTATGGCGACGTACGAGGTATGGGTGCGTGGTTTGATCTGTGTGATGTCCTGCGAGCAAAAAGTGCAGACCCAAGAGAACGATGTTGCGTGCTACTCGGACTCAGGCTTGAGCTTGAATGTGGACTTGAGGATCGGGACCCTGAACTTGAGGGCCGGGAAAATCGGGATGAAAATGAAACACGAGATGGGACGAGGGCTTTGGCATCTGAAGAATGGACTTCGGTGCCACTCGCTGCGATCTTTTTTGAACGTGAGTGACGCCATGGAGGAGTGAAATGTTTAGTTTTCTTTTTCTTGGGCATGGTGGTGGTCGCATTCAGGCTAGTATTCGTGACAGTCGTGACCGGCAATTCTTCAGGTAGTGTGTCAGTTTAAAGTTGGCGTCATTAACAAAATCACGAACCGGAGGATCCCTCGTGCAGTGAAGTTGGGAGGGAAGAGCGTTTATGTCTTGAGTGAAATGGTGACTTTATCTTAGGCATCAAGTGGGAAGTCGAGTTCGATCGACGGGGAGCTGGAGTAGGCATCAGTTCATGATCCGTTGAATCCTCGAGACTCAAAGTGGGTGTGAGAGCGAGAGTTGGCGGGGGTGATTGCGATGTATTTGGAGTTGATGGGACAGAAGCCGAAGTGCATGAATGAAGGTCACTGTCTGGCAGGGAGGCTATGAGGACAGTTATGTCCGCTCGCGTGACGTCCTCGTCCGTCGCCTTACCAATCTCCGAATGGGGCGAATCGGCAAAGGACACGCGACGAGCACGGCCTTGATAAGCGCACTTAGGCGGAGTAGGAGGCGATTCTAGATTAGTTATAGTATGGGAAAGTGATCGGTGCGAGGTAGAGGTCCCTGGTAAACAGGAGAAAGGGCGACGGCGTCCATGGTCGGTCCCTGCGGTTTCGAGGGCAGGGGCAATGGGAGTAGCGACTGCTGGTAGGAGCCATCGAAGCCAGATGAAAAATATGCTCTACAAAAAAAAAAGGTTAATCGTCGCGGCGACACGCTTAACTGAGATCCTCACCAGTCCAAAGCCAAATGAAGCGACGGCGCGAGCGGAAAGCGTGATGAAGACATTCCTCTCCACGCCAGACATTGCAGTAGGAAGAACATCGAGCTTCGAGGCGATGACGGTGGCGGCGGCTCGCTCGAAAGAACGAGATACAGAGCTGGCTTTGGAGGAAAAAAGACCGCAGAGGGGGGTCCGAGGCAGCATGGTCTCTCGGAGGAGAGGTCGGCTCAAGTGGTCTGTGTTTTAACGTGAGTTGTAGAGGGATGAGTGGAAGGGAAGACGACAGTCGTACTTTGAGCAATTGAGCACTGAAAAAAGGACACAGGATCAAAGTGGGACGTCCATGAATATGGAAGAAAGTGGGAGAGGCGTTACCACATCGCACTGTCATGAGTTGTGTGATAAACGAGTGTGCCGAACATCTACTTTAATGAGGCCACTTTGCACTTTTCATTCTCTCGTAATGTTCCGTTTTCCATCACCTCACATCCGAATATTAAAATAGTGCACACCCCCCTTAATCGGCCCATTCCTTTCCGGGAACTTCGACCCATTGGCTCCTCGAGTGACTTGTAGACTTGCTGCAAAGCTGATCCAGTCCCTGTCTAATGAAATTACTCTTACATTTCGGAATCACTACGCTATACATTACATGACTAAGAATCTCTAGAAATAAATCACTCTGGGACCTCGACCTTCCTCTCGGGATTGACGCCAACAGCTATGAAAGACTCAGACCGGAATTCAACTGACATATCATAACATAACATGACTCACTGATGTAGCCGATCACGCCTTCCGGCCAGTCGTCATGGATAGACTCGATACTATTGTCACACTTGAATGAGGCTGCTCCGTTATTGATGGCAATGTTCGGACTTACTCAACAACGGCGTTATATCCTTCGCTGTTCGCAAGTGCGTAATTGGGGTCTTGGGCATTCATAACGCGGGTATGCGTGTTTTGGTTATAGGGCACAGTCATGCTCACGACATCGGTCCAGCGATCGGTGAAGAACACTTGCCCCACATGCGAAACTGTGCCAGACATAGAGGAGGATGTGTGAATCATGAGGTTAATGTGGTTAGCACCGTCCGAGGTGTGTCCCGGGAAGATGGTTTGGAATTCCGCAACACCGTCAGTGGCTGATGTGAAGGCACCTCGTAAGAAACTATCGCCATAATTTCCGAGAGCATTGGCTAAGAGTTGGATTGTAAGCAGGATGTTGGTGCACGGGGCTCGTGCTTACGCGACCAAACCTCTACCATGACGTTCTGCATCGGCTGGCAGGTAGTTACATCGACGACTCCGATATCAAGGGTCATAGCCACCCCACTGAAAGACAACATTAGAACAAGCCCTGGGATGGCGAGGGGGGGGAAAACTTACGTTTGTCCCTCACGAACATCTTGGCGAAGTGGCTGCGGAGTGGGTATCAACACAAAGCTGGGTCAAACGAGGAAGTATAACATGGACGCACGGGACGAACATAATCCACTGGGGTATCCTATGAGTATACAATGGTTCTACTCGAAGAGGTGGACACGTACTAAGAGGAGTCTCTGGGGCAGCAACACAGCTCAGCTATTGGGATAATAACTCGTCAACTCTGGCAAACTCTGGTAATGGTCCTCTTACAGCTCGGATATTAGTGCTGGGTGTCCTCTTGGCATGGCCCCGCCTTTCTCTTCGAGCAAGGTTGAAAGAAGCGACCTGAGCTGAGCAATCCCTTGGAACAAGTGTACTCGCATTGTCTGTGGGGAGAGCTAATGAGATGTGGGTCAGTGGTTATGGAAGCATTCTTCCGAAGTCCAGCTACCTGCAGCGGTGCCGCAGAAAATAGCGAGGGAGACCAAAGACAGGAAACGCATTGTAAGCAGAGTCGGAAAGAAGTGGGTTGGGAACGCAAGCTCGATAACGCAGAGGATGCTATTGCACTAACCACCAAGAATTGTCTTTTTATACGCGTCCAGAAGCCCTTCCCAACCTCTAATACTTTGAGACTCATGCGACCAGTGGCCCCATGGCAAGACAGCAAACAAGAAGCTCATCCAGCCCCTCATTCTTGGCATCGGCAACTTGGCAGGAGACGAGAATCAACGAAGAAACCTCTGTCAGAACCTTCTAGCGGGGCGACGATACAGGGAATGGACCTAAGAATATGGGGCTCAACCGCGGTTTATCCTTTACTGTTCCGCCGTACGCGTCATATAAACCTCAGGTCGACACTGGGAATCACCCTTCCCACTGAAATGACGGCGATATTGACTCCAGCGTGTAAGTCGCACTTCCTTTCGGGGGCCAGCAACCCTTCTGTATTCTTGTGAGCGTGCAGGATAAATTGCCTATCCAGGAGTTGTTGGTAACAAGTGTGTGATCAAGCCAGGGAAGAACAGCGGCTCGGGTAGATGTAGACCGTTCTCCTCTGGCCTCGATGGTGATGGAATGAGAACATATGACAGTGTCAGACATGGCGAAGGTGAATTTCTTGGCTAAATGAGTAAAACTGGATGTCCTGGACGTGGGTAGCTGCACTCTTCTATTTTTAGAACAAACGGACTGGTGGATTGTCCGATACAGAAAATGGCCCTCGAGTAGTGTCTGTGGCTTGGCTTTATCATAGGTTCGAATAGTATGAGCTAGAAGAGGTTGATACAGTGGATCGCAGAAGAAATCGGTTTCAATTTCAAGAACACATTTGCATGTTGGAAGTGATCACAATCACCTGACTCATCTTGGTGACAAGTCGCGTGAGAAAGGCGTCACCTGGATTGAGTTTGGACGCCCAGTGCGATGAGTTTAGTTACAGATTTACACACAGCGTGTAGCACGGCTTTGAGATACTGGGTATTTTGACTTCTGCCAAAGGTCTTCTCGACAGAGACTCGGTGTTGACGGCGGTTCAATGACAGCTCCCCACAGCCTTTCAAAAAAGTGATCTTGGAAGAATATGGCGTTTGTCTTTTGAACTTACTTTTAGGCACAACTACAGGTATCTATCACAATGAACAGCTTAATCTTTCGGCTAAGACACGATCTGCTCCTCAAAAGGATTTTAGTGGGGGTTGACACCGACGGCTGAGAAATTTTATTGAGTGAATTAACGGGATAAGACCAGATGCAGGTCAAACTCACTGATAATTCCGACGACACCCTCTGGCCAGTCGTCCTGGATAGAAGTGACACTATGTAGACCTCAGTAAAAAGTTTTAAATTTTATCCTGAAGTAGAGGAACTCACGAAACAACAGGAGAGTAACCCTTTGCCAAAGCGTTTCTGTAGTCGGCGTCGTCCAGGTTCAAGGTTCTGGCATGAGTGTTCTGGTTGTATGGAGCGACGCCGCCAACGATAGTGGTCCACTTGTCAGTGAAGTAGAGCTTTCCGACATGGATAGTAGAAGAGGACATGCTAGACCCGGTGTGGACAGCGATGTTGAAGTGGTTGGCACCGTCCGACCAGCCAGGGAAGATAGTCTGGAACTCGGCAATACCGTTCGACTCGGATAGAGTTGCACCCCGAAGGAAGTCGCCGTAGTCTCCCAATGCATTGGCTAGATGATTGACCATGCATAATTAGCTCGTTCCTATGGGGTAAAAGAGACACGCTACTTACGCGACCAGACTTCAACCATGGTGTTTGCAAGCGGTTGACAAGTGGTTATGTCCATGAGACCAACGTCAAGGGTGAAAGCAACCCCACTGTCCTCGGAGAACCATCTGTGAGGACCCAGGTTCCAGGATGGTTGGTATGAAGACTTACGCTTGACCACCAGTGATGTCAGAACGAAGGGGCTAATAGAACCACAAGTATGAGATGTCAGTCCCTTCCGAAATGTGATCAAGAAAAGGGAGGCCCACCGTCCCATCAACGTAGTTATCTGTGATGAGCCAGTTTAATCATTTAATACGAGAATTTTCAACACGACATATCATACCTTTGGACGATTCAGGCGCGAGGACACAAGTAGTCTATGAACCGCGACGAGAAGCCTGAGCCGATGCGTCTCCGCGTGGATATGTCACTTACGTTCTGGAGGCCAAACCACAAAGACCGTGAGTCGAGACCGCGTTTTTCAGCTCGCGCCATGTTGTACGCAGTGATTTCGGCGGAGCAATCGCGCGGAACCAGGGCTGGGGTGTTGCTGGCAGGGAGGCCTGACAGCGCTTTGCTAAGTCTTCGCTTCAACAGAAGCGGAATAACGCTCACCATCAACGACAGAGCCGACGGCGACAAGAGCAAGGATGGCAAAGCTAGAAAGCATGTTTTGAGAGGTGAATTTGTTAGTTAAAACTCTGCTCCGATGTTTCTGGTCGTTCAAGACGGAGTATTGCATCTTTTATACGCCTTCATGGGTCCTGTCGAGTCCAATAAGCCATAGCCAGCACACAAGGTGGTGTCAACGATGTTCGAAGTGGACTTATGCCACCTAGCCATACACTAATAATAAGATGCATGGAGTAAGTCGGCATGCAACCTGCAGTGTTATGATCATGCGTAGGTCACCAGAAGGGTCTCGTCTGGTATGAATAGACCGCATGAAATATGAATAGACACGTCATTCCGTATTTTCTCCTCCATTGCGTGGGCATCTGGGGAAGAAGGAGGAAAAGATGGCAAAAAAAAGGTTAATCCACGGAGTAACCGTCAGGGATAAAGGCTATCACCTGCTGTGTCGACGGTTGTAGCTGAGGTCGGTGCCAAGCGTGTATACCTTATTTCCAAAGAGAGGTGCAAGGCACCTCTTCTTGGGGATTCGATGACAATGATACCCATCATCTACATCTTTTCTAGGAGAATACGGACCGCACTTGCTGCGGAGGAAGTACTTCTCGGAGCACGGTGCTAGCCGAATAAACCGAAAAAGCCGTAGCAATAAACTGACCCTCGGGATGCATCGAGCTCGAGGAGGTAAGGGCATTCATTCACGTGAACTACATACACTCGTACGGCCCAAATGCTTGAATTGCGCTATCAAGGCTGCTCCGTAAAGACAAATGCACGCACGTCATGGGTTGGAATACTTCCATCAAAGAAAAAATTGCTGAATACGCCAAGGTCCTCATGTTTCCATAAGTCTCGGACCGCATATTTCTTGTCGGCTTTGAGATGGGGTGATTGCGAAAAAGTGAAGTTCAGGTCGACGGTTCGGTCGTTGAAGTTGATGTACATGATCGCGATGTGTTGTTGATCCTTGAAAAAGCCACTGAGAGATGGACAGATGAGATATATAAAGTGCACGATTGTTAATGAAAACACCTCCAATATTGGGCGGGGAACGTCCTAATAGTAGATCAAAGGCTGGCAAGGGCTGGCCGATCAATGCATGGCTTACGGATCCCATGTACCATCTGGATTTTTACCCCAGAAGAATGGTTTCAAGGGTTCACCTATCTCAGTATCCTGGTTGATTGCAACTATTTCGGTGTTGAGCAAAATGTCGATAGAGTCTTGTGACAATTGGGAGACCTATGGGTCGCGAGTGCCTTAACTGTCCACAGAAGTGCTTTCCAAATCCACGTACGTCGGTTCCAACGAGCAGGGGAGATTTTGCAAGAGCCCATGCGGTAAGATGACTCCGTTGTTCAGCAAGAGTTAGTGGGCCATTCCCGTTCTCGAGCATATCTATAACAATGACACGAGCATTGGGACGGAGACAGAAACTCGTCACTATCTACCCACCAAGGTCATTATGTCCCCAGAAGTTGGAGAAATCACCAATGAACGAAGCATTATTCAAAATTGCGGTGATCCTTCCCCAGTTGGGTTCGATATCGTCATAAACTAGAATCGTGAGCATATGAATCTACATTTGTGAGATCACTCACTTCTCCAGGAGTTGGCGAGCGCTGGACCCCAGGTCCAGGCATCGAAGCTCTGCCATTCAACAAGAGAGTAGAAGAGCATTTTCCCTGTTTCTTGTTGAACTTGTATCAGAGCGTCGGTCCAACGTTGAAATCGCTCCGGGTTTGTCCCCTGAAAGCTGCTGCTGTTGCAGTCATCGATCTTTGTGGAAATATGGATGAATTATAGATTCTTGGCCACCTTGGTCTAAGGTAGTACCTTCGCATAATCAAAACCTGGCCAGCGTCCATTCAATCTGGTGGTCATGCAAATTGTCGATATCGGTCTCACCTAAGTCCACGAAGAGGCGAGCGTCAGTGAGCTCGTGGTTCAAGCTCCCTGCGAAGCCCGCACACTGGCGAGTGTGAGACAGAAACACAAAGTATAGCGATGCGATGGGGCTCACAGTTGTCAGACCCAGGTCCTCCTGAAAATGTAGGTGAGGCCGAGGGCTACTGGAACGGGGCGCATTTCTAGAAGCTTACATATATCTGGCACAGTGACATCAATCTAAGTCAAATATGGAGCACTAATAGATAGAGAAAGACGCACCCCAGCTTTGAAACCCAAGCTATGAAGAAAATCGGTGAGATTTTTCAGTCCGCCTAATGCGATAGTTCAACGAGGCACAGAGCATCAACACAATGTGCTTACTTGGAAACTTGACCGGATCTGTTACGAGGAGGCCATCTGAGTCGCGAGTTTTCGTGAGCCAATAGTCATCAATATTGATGAAAGTGTATCCGGCGTCAAGAAAGCCAAGGTCTTTCATCTGTATAGCAGTCTCCCTGATTAAGGTTTCATTGATGTCGCAATGGAACCGGTTCCAGCTAGCCCCAATCTATCAGGGAAAACCGGTTCTAGCGAATCGCTGGACCATCAGCTCACGTATTGAAACCCATGGCAGGGGTTTTCTGAAGGCCGTTGTTCCACGCATTCTAGACTCATAAGTATCTTAGTAACGATGTGAGTTGTTTAAACTCACGGCGCCGTAGAGTAGGCCAGTAAATGCAAAGAAAAGCTTCGGACAGAGACGGTGACGCATCCTAGAGTCGATTGATGTCAATCCTAGGACCACCAAGCCGTTTTTATGACCAGTGTCGAGGTCATGAAAAGATTCCGGTAGCGGACATGTGAAATAATACTCGTTCTGTTGTCTTCTATTCACTGTCTAATCGTGGCGGTTTTTTACAGATGACTGGCTTCATCATGGAGAGTTCCCATTTCGTTGCTTCCTGTGAGAAATAGCCAAGAATAGAAGTTTCTGGCGGCGCATGAGCGCACTAGTGCAACCCCATAGCACACAGACGCCAACATGCGTATCATCTGGTCATCCTGGAGCCCCCCATACATGATTTGTTGCAGTTGTCAAATGATTCTAGTTCCCTACAAGAAGGTCGATTGTCAGGTGCACAAGACACGAGATCTCGTGTTGAGGCAACTCTATGAGTCACGTAATAACACTTGGACTGGGGTATATAGGTAGGCATTGGGCTTCGCCTGGGGGTCTGTCTATATAATTGGTCCGCCNTATATAGGTAGGCATTGGGCTTCGCCTGGGGGTCTGTCTATATAATTGGTCCGCCGCGTCTTAGCAGTTAGTTTGCTTGTAGCGGTTGATAAATGCTGATTCCAACAACAACAAAAATCTATGAGTCACAGCGGACACGTCTTGTCACCGACAGCATGATGGTGTCAATCCGTGGCAAACCTCGTGGCTTTCTCCCCACAGCCAGTGTCCTTGCACGGACAGAGTGGTCAACACGTTCCAGGAGCATTCGGAGCCATCGACCAGCTGCGTCAGGATTAGAAGGCGATCCTCAGTAAGATCATTTCTTCGACGTGACGATGGCGAGTCACCGATACATATGACACACACAGTGCTCGGGTCAGACACCGACGAATTTGCTGGATATGATTTTTCGGAGTTTACTGAAGAAGACTTCGCGCAGATCGACGCGGATATCGCCAGAAATCACCTTCCCAAGGTGTCTGTTGCGTATGAGACATCGAATGCGAAAG
>JAEUWK010001246.1:32147-43146 GCA_018524425.1 Podaxis sp. AQ795752 | reverse complement strand
CCTTCAATTCATCTTGCATCTTCAGATCATGCCATAACAGGGAACTCGCTAATCCTCAGCTTGGTGGTCTACAATTGCCACGAATAAGCCTGCGATACCCGCGGACGGCACAAATCACTTACTCCGAGAGGTGTCAAAGTCAACGTTGTATTTCCCCCCGTGCACGTAGGGTTTGTTGGAGGAGCCGCGGCGAATGTGTCACCATCAGTCTCCCAGTTGATATGACACGCCGCAACAGTGATGCTTAGAGGTGACTTCCCAGAATCGAAGACCGGACTTGGAAGCGAAGAAGGGGAAGCCGTGTGGAACTGCAAAGTCTTCGGATCAATGGCATATTGCCATGGTGCGGTTGCGTCGAATTCGAGGTCGACTGCGAGCGGCTGCTGGGAGTTCTGGGCAAGGACTGTCTGGTTTCTTGGAACTATAAATAAAGTGTCAGATGGGGCCATGGCCCACGTTTGAATGCGACCTACTATCAAAGGCGAAGTTGAATGGTCCCCGGTGAACAGCGATAGACCCATGAGGACGGCTCTCTATATGACGCCTGTAATCTGAGGAGGCTCCTTCAATAAACCTTCCACATACCAGTGGTAACCTTGGCTGGTAAATTAAGGACAAATTTAGTCGTTCCAGCAGCAACTGAAACCGCGTGCAAGCCGTTCTTCGGGGTGACAGCAGTTGCCTGTCCCCCATTGATCGCAACTGTGCCACCAGAAACCCAGCTCGGGATCCGGACATAGTATGTGAAGGCATTCGTTGCGGTGATCGTGGTCGTCAGAGTGTCACTAAATGGATAAATGGTATCAACGTTGACAGTGACCTTGTTTCCTGGAATATCATCAGTGAGAGCAGGCAACAGCCAGAGCACTGGACAACTCACCTGACGCGAGAGTGGTCGAGGTTGAAAATGGCCCAAGGTATAGATGCACGAGTGACTTCTCGTCAGGGGTCGTCAGGAAAGCATTTGAAATGAACTTCGGCCATCCTTGAGGGAAGTTGACAGTGCAGCAACTGTGAGAATGGTGTCAGACCATGATGAATGGCCAAACCCTCAGAATATATACGGGTAGTTTGGCTCTAATCCGAAAACGTTGGAGTAAGGCCTGGGAAACTCGCGTGTTAGCGTATATTCCTCATCCCCTAGAACATCGCATACCCATCGTTCGGGAAGGGATTCCTGATATAAACAGACTCGGTTACAATCCAGGCCACAACAACGGTTACACCGCTTACGGTGTCATGTTCTTTGAGGCGATCTGGTTTTGCTGCTGTAGATATTGTCGACTCCACATGTCTGAATTCGTTCATAAACTCGAGAATGATTGGATATTAGTGGGGTAAGTTACCTCCAGTCAACGTCGCAGGAAGGGCATTGTATGTAATTCTCTCGACCTTTCTCGTCCGTTGAGAAAGGTGCAGATAGACCATACACGTCTGGGCTCACCCTGTCAGCAAATTTGGGGTCCCCGATGACTTGGTAAAGGTAAGACCCTCTGGTAATCGAATTACTGTAAACTCATTACAGCCTAATGAGCCCTTAGTAACGTACGAAAACATGGTTTCCTAGCATGCACTATGATATTAGACATCGATCTCGATTTTGACAAGTATTCAACATACCACAACAAGGCACAGTTCGGTTCTGCGAGAGACATGCATTAATGGTATCCTCATGTGTTGAAAGTTCATACTCACCCTCGGACAGCTTCCAGACCAGCCAAGTATTCATCAGCGGCGTAGATACCAGAAGGTCTACCGTGATACTGGAAAAGCATATCCCAACCTTTGCTAGCAACATCAAGGTCTTTTAACGGCTTTATTTCTTAGTGTGGCTATTGCAGCTATCGGACGTATAAGTGCTCACCAGTCTGGTTGTGAGTGAATCTATAGGTCGATGGAAGAGCCTTAAGCCCCTCCGCCACGTTGACGCCGTGCCACTAAGATATATGGTCAACTTTTTCCGTTAAACAGGACTAGCAGTACACTTGCAGTGAGCGGTAGGTTGAAGGGGTTCTGCAAGGATGATCAGACAATCATCGTCGGATGTCTACACAAAACTTACCGGAGTGTGCTCGACTAAGAGAATCGAGATCATCAGTCTAGTGTTTTCATCAGCCCAGGTATGCCTTACCAGCGGTCGTAGGGAAGTACTGTGTAGAACTCCACGTCAGAGAAATTGCATAACATCTAGAGAGCGTACATCTACCTGTTCAGAGAAGACCTTCTCCCAAGGGACACCCGTCCATTTCAAGCGTTTCATCGTATCAACCAAAAGGTCCTCGTTGCCATTTGGGTAGTTATCGTACAACCTAGACGCTGATGCATAAGCCTATACAGTAATGCACATACGAACCTTACCATTGCAGTGTAATAACGAAGTCTTCCCAACGCGTCTGAGTCCAAGCCTCAACACCTTGACCATTATTTTTGAGCATAGTATTTGCCAAAGCTACAAACTTGTGGAGTGCAGTAACGACACGATCAGTTAGTTCGGGGTGAACTTCGGTGAGTTGGATGGCTCCGAAGAAGAAAGGATATCTAGCATAATCGCCGAACTTGAGTTACTAAGAAGCTGAAATTCCGGATTCACTAGCCTTCCCCAGAGATAACGAGGTTTGCTGGTGTTCACTTCGGGGCCAAGCCAACCAGTCGAATCCTGGTTCGTCAGTACGTAATCGAGGAAGTCGAGTGTCTTCTGGTGGATAACAGTATGGTTGGCAAGTACGCTGTTCGGGACCATTGCGTTCTATATCCGAGGATTCCGCTATTATGTTTCAATGACTACAACGTCTAGCCAACTCACAAACCAATAGCTTCCGGCTATAAGCATTCCTTTTAGTGATCCGTACTTCTGGAGGTCCGAATAAGCGTCATACCTTCTTCTAGGTTGGAATATGCCGATGTGCCACCAACCCAGTCAGTCTCTGCGACACTGTCATAATTCTGTTAGCGCGGAAGTTAGACACGCGACAAAGGAAGACGATCCCACTAGTTATAGAACTCGTGTTCGTGACCCGCGAGGCCGTTAGTTTGAACTATCAACTAACCATCAAAGGCAGTGCATAAGAAGCAAAGACACGAAGAAGACAAAGGAACGTATACTTGATTCATCAGCCATCCCGCAGGTCTGACTTGCCCAAGCGGAAGAGACAAGAACTTCTTTGGAGCGACTGGCATAGCAGTAAACATCAATGATCACTTCTCGCCAACTGACGAAAATTGAAGCGACTTACGCCCAGTTTGCCCTTCAGCGAAGAGGCAGGCTCCCGATAAGATCAGAAATCGTAACACAGGTAAAAACCTCATGACGAAGAATACAGCAGAGGACGGAGGTCTTGACGCTCGGACAACTGGATTCGCAGCCTTACTCGTATATATACCAATACTCAGTATCTCGGCGGCCCGGCGGTGTAAACTGGATATCTTGTGACCAGCACGTCTGACGACCAAAACACATGACGGTGAGGTGGGTGTCCACCGAAGTCATCTAGAGGCACTGGATAGCATTCAAAAGAGTGGTCATCATTCGCGAACGTGAGCAGAATACCCTAGAGGGGCTTCCAAGCCGCGTGGAAATCCTGCCTGGTGACCATGCCCCAGTGGGAGACTGCCACCTTCGTAATGAGGTCTGTTCAGCACTGATATAAGCCGCACCCAGAGCTCAGTCGGATGCAAGTAACGGTAGAATGCTTGCTCAGCGAGGATATGTGCGGGGGGGGGGGACGTGCCTGGGGCTAGGAAGTCCAGGCATTGGGTCGACAAATCTCCCTGCATCCTTGAGAAAGCAGAAGGGCATCACGTTCAATCACGCTGTTTCCATGGAGCTGGTGGGGTCTATCCTCGGATCCATACTATCAATGCAATTAAGAAGAACGCGAGATCGTAAGAATTGACAACGTTGAAGCCGAGACTTATTTTTACGTCTTCTAAACATATGACGGAGTGAGCAGTGAGAAAACGAAGCATCGGGTGATGATCGCTCTGTGATCCCATGATGCCTGAGGCTGTTGTCGCAAGCCCCAAGATTGTGACGATGGTTCTGGGAGGAAGACAGGTTCCCTGGTGAGAGTTCGGAAAGCTGATGCTTAGCGGACCTGAAGGATTGCCAGTCACGGGATGCGACGCCTTCCATCCGTGCCACTGGAACTTTTGCTATTAGCTCCAGCAAAGACAGACCAAAAATACAAGATCAAATTCTCTTTAATACAGGTATTCGTTACAAAGGGTAGTCGTGCAGCCGTGAGAAGTCGTCGTGGTCATAACGGTCGTAACAGTCATGAACATACTCGATAAAGCAAAATAAATATGCCTGGAACCACCCAAAAGTATCAGAAAATTGCCCTTCACAAGGTCAAAGAACTGAGGACGACGCCTAGAACCGCCGCCGCCAAGAGTGCTATGGTGCTCTTTATTTGGACAGGAGCTGCGCCATTCCCGGTTGGCGAAGGCGCGGGTGCGCTAGCACTTGGCGTAGTTTCACCATCCACGGCAGACACATTTCCGAGTAATGCACTCTCGGTGGCACAGACTTTCCTCATTCCATCTACGACTGCAGGGAGGTTTGGAGTGTTGAGCACATTTTCCTGGCCGGTACGAATGAAGCAGTCGACGCATTGTGGGAAGACGGATTGGAATGTATCAACGCAGGCGCACTTGATGACATCGATGAATGCGCCGGGATTAAATATGACCTTCACATTTTGATTAGAGCAACTTAAGAGCGTCAAAGTTGAGGAACGAACATTGGTAAAGTTCTGTAGGACGGGAGCGGCCTCGGCACAGCTGCTTATGCTAGGGTAGTCCTAAGACGAGAGTCAATATACAGAGTCATACCCTTGCCAAGGACTACTGAGGTATAGTCGAGAATTATTAAAAGAGGGGTTCGGGCGTTGCAATGACCTCCCGTGGAAAGGATGAGCACTTACCTTCGCACAAATAGGGCATGAAGGTGGTTGATCAGGAAAGACCGGAGTGGTACGTCTTCGCAAGGCGTCCTCACTGCTAGCATCGATGGATGCAGGAGCACCCAAGACAGACAACACCAAAAGGAAAGGAAGGATGAGATAACCCCAAACGAAGTCTGCTCTCATGATAAATAGCAAAATAGAGTAGAAATAGAGATCCGTGAAAGTAGTGTGTAAGCCTACGGGTCCCGGGCAGCAGACGCAAGCGGGAGGGAAAGGCAACAGAGCAGTGTGGGGACACAGGGGTTTGCAGATCATATGATCGACCATAATGAATGATTGCCCGGAAATCTCCGCCAACTTACTGCCGATGCAAACCAGAAACACCATATCTACCGCAAACGATGCGGAAGGTTTGAAATGCGTCATCAACTCTGTCAAAAACGTTGGTTGTACAGAGCTGTGTGCCCTGAGGGCGGTGGTAACGACTGTAGGCGCAGATCAGCCCACGCCCGATTAAGTCCCACCACAAAAAAACGACATATCGAAGTAGTTGTGTTTGGAAGGCATACATGGGACAGTGCTTAGCTGACCATACATAATTATCTCAGCCTCTTAGTACTTTCACCTAACTAATGAACAGTGCAACTCATTTTAGTCACTCCAAGCTTGCCTTCGAGTTCTCTCTCTTGGTACCCCTGCTAGTGTCGCACAGGACATACTTCCTCAGTTGCGCTTCTCCCTTGGTTCCTTTTGTCCCGCTAAAGTAACCAAATGGTCCACGGCACCAATATAAGTGTTAAGTTCCGAAGGTTTTGGCGAATTCGCTGATAGCGGAGCCTCTACGTCTTTCCCGCTGGGGAACATGAACCCCAGGCCATATACAAGACGTCTCGTCATATTACATAGAGAATCCCACAGTCATGATGGAGTAATGGAACAAGGCGCTGACCATCAATGCATTCACAGCACTCGAGTTCAATGTACAGGCGACTTCGAGATCGTTCGCTCCTCCCAGGAGAAGTCGGGTTCAAGGGCTGTGATGCATTGATGACCGAACCATAGAGAGAAGGGGCATCTTCTACCTTACCACTGCCACTGTGTTCTTGCGAAATCGACCCGAATACAAATTGCTCATCTCGACAGGACCATGATACCTCGAGACACTTTGGTGCCTGCGTCAGTGTCACTCATTTTGTTCAACCTCTGACCCTCCTCACCGTAATGTAAGTAAGCTATCATTCTTTCCCAAAGCCATATTTACCGCGCTACGAAACAAGGTTGTTGCACCAGGGGTGGCCATTGCAATCTTCGTGATGGGCGTTATTTCTTTCGCTACCACGATCTTGCTTTCCTGTTATGTTTTCTTCTTGCGAAGGTCAAAACATAAACTAATGGAGAGGGAGCTGCAAAGTCCGAGGAGCTGCATCTACGTTATGGCGTCATCGGAAACAGAAGCTGAGTGCGGGAACCCATCTCTGCACAGGCACAAGGTCCCAATGCCGGCGCCTCCATCGAGAGCGTCCATGCGCTCACCGATTCAATTCACTCGTATGGGTGTTTCCCGGAAACCGCGCCATGGCCATGCCCCAGCCCAGTGCCGGGATGAACAAAGAAGAGAGGAGAGCTCACGCCAAACAATGGAAGTGGAATGGCCGTCTGCGCAAACCGGTCGGACACGTTATTCTGGTATGTCTACCCTCGTAGCCGAAGGAGGATCAGTCCCTTCGATTCCTCAAGCAGCTGCAGTACGCTCAGTATGTCCTTCCCTTTCTCCCTAGCTTTTTTTTTACTGACCCAACACAGGCACGCAGTAGTTATCTAAGCCCTAGACCAATACCTCTCTCTGTACCTCGGACTCCTTTACCCGTTTTGGATATGCCCGTGTTTCCCGAGCCACTTGCACAGGACTTCCAGGACTTGGCCACCTCAGGGTGGTCTGAGGGCGCATAGCGGAGAGACCTGTGTTTGTCAGGGATCAAAGGACTAGCATCGCTTTGGGACGGTGGGCAACAGAGCGACGGTAGGGCCGAGAGGGGCCATTTGAGGCGAGAGCTCAGTACTCGGCGCGCAAGTTCCCAACCACAGCTCTTCTGATGGACCAAACCGACGATTTTGAAGAAGCTAGATAACCGATATGATGGATTCTGACTGAGCAGCGAAATCCGCGTCTTCCTGCAATTCGTTCCTTTCTGCCCTTGGCCGAAGAAACTATTTGCTCTCTTTCATTTGCACCATCAACTCAGCGACGAAACTCACTCTTTTTGACCAAACACCATGACGCGTTCCTTTTGGACTTCTTCGAAAAAACTTCATTCGTTACTGTGGTTTAAGGATTTGGGAGATCTGAACATTTTCGTAGCATATCACCATCGTTGCAGTCATTCGTTACCGTGGACATTACCGTAGAGAGAGACTCTGGGGCTTGTATGTTAGTATCCTGTTGTAGAACAGTTAAACTTGAAGGCCCTCGATTAGGGAGGCCCAAGCACACCACGGCATCATAGATAAAGTCTGGTTCTCTAGCTTCCCTTGTAAACACTTGAATCAGCTTTTCCCGCTCGTTTCTACTTGGCCGACAGTAGGGATACCAGAGCTCGAACTACGTAAACAATGTGATGATTGCGAAGAAATGGAGATAGCTACCGACGTCAATCAGGATGATAACGAGATCGGTACATGACATACCACACGAACGAGTACAACAAAGAATATTTGCTGTGTAGAGACATATTTAGCACGAGCTAATTAATATCTTAACGGGAGCACGATGCTACACACTCAACTGAGATCTGTGCGAGCAAAACTATACGCTGGACATACGCGAGTACAAGAGTTTGGTCGATGGTCGTTGTTGCAACGCCCTGGTGCCAGGGTGCGGGACTACGGCTATTTATATGGGCCACCGTCAAGAAGTAGATATATACAGGTGATGCCTATCTTTACGATGCCATCGAAATGTTGTGAAGAAGAAAAACAAACGTCCGAAAAGAAGCAGCATTTGGAGTCTGAGTATCCGAGGCATCTTAAAAAAATTACTGTTAACGGAAACACATCACGTCCCGAGCACCGCGGCGGAGGAGTGGATGGATCCGTAACCTGTAGCAATAGACTCGACGAGTGCTCGTAGATTTAACAGTAAGTTCAGATGCTTACAACGATAGACGGGAGCCCTTTCCGTAATACGCTCATATTGACATCTTAATCTCCTCTCTTCCCTGGTTTTGTTCGTCTCCCGGGTGATGGGCAACACCGAGAAACCAATTAAATACGCTGAGTTTCTGAAAACCTTCAAGATTGTGCGTTCTCAGTTCATTAAAATTTTATGACTGCACCCATGTAGGAATGCAGTGTGTAGCGCGTAATTGAGTTCAAGGCTTCAGCTTGACCTCCTTTTGGGCAGTGACTACTACAACTCAGAAGCCAGACCCAACATTCACAGAAATGGATCACGATGTCGCGGAGAGCAAGGACGATGGCATGGCGCTGGTCGCGAGTTCTGAGAATGCCCCAGTAAGAGGGGCACGCAAATTTCAAATTTCTGAAATTTCGCGTATCGCACTGGACAAAAATAACCGAATTGATTGTAATGCTGCAGTAATAAGTATGTAATGTGTGACTTATTGACCCCAGTGCTTACTTCACCCGAAGACGTGTGGACGAGATATGCAGGTTATACTCCAAGGGAGTATTGGGTGACGTGTACTGGTTTTTGGGGAGACACATGGGAGAAGCAAGGGACGCACAGATTGATGAGCTTGTTGTGGATGAATCGTGACCAAACATGCAGCTTGTGATCTGTCTGATCGGGGTTATCACACATCCATGGTATAAAGTGACTGGACCACGATAACATAGCAAAATGCAGAGTGTACCATGAACACAGACGACTATACATACACTAGTGCTTCATGCCACTGTTCCTCCAACACCTTCTGCGTTGCGTTTAGCAACTCACGATTGCCCATCGAGAACGATTTATGCCACTGCGATACGTGTAGACACTCGAGTGGGCAGATGGCGGTGTATCACGTCACGATTGACGGGATTCCATTACACACCAGCGAGCTTGAAGAACCTGAAGGAATACCGCACCTCGCCTGTAGCGACACGTTACTTCTGCGAGACCTGTGGTGCACACGTTTTTTGGAGATACGACACAACTTGGCTCTTCGATGACGTGGCGAACCCGGCCAATCAAGAAATCGCGAAACGGTTTAATATTGATCTTGAAAGAGAAGGCACGCACGGACCAAGGGCGTATTGGTGTGTCCCGGTCGGGCTGTTGGAGGGGGTCAGTGGAATTGTGAGGGTGGGATATCATATCTATGTCGGGGACACGCTGGATGGTGGGGAGCTTGAGGGGTGGGCTGGGTGGGCTAAGACCAGCAAGTTGTTACCGAAGGGGTGGCGGGCACTGGGTTTGCCGTCAGATCCACACAAAGACAGGCTTCACTTCTGCTGCCAGTGCCAGGGAGTGGAATTCTACGTCACGAGGTCGTCATCAGAGAAATTTCCGGCGAGGGATTGTGAATGTTGGTCTTGTCGACGGACGGCAGGATTTGAGGTTGTTTCCTGGGGGCGTGTACCAGTGAAGAACTTATATGACAACAAGACAGGGAATGTGTTTGTTTTTGGAAGCCAGGCACCAATGGGGATTGGAGAATACGAGTCGAGTGTGGGGAGAAAAAGATATTTCTGTTCGATCTGTGGTGCTTTGGTATTCTTGCATGGCATCCAAACATCGACGACGGTTGACGTTGCGCTGGGGCTTGTTGATCAGATCCAGGGTGGTGCGAGGGCAGAGGGATGGTTTGAGTGGTCTGGGTCAGTAGCTTTGGAAAAAGATAAGATATAGTTCATAGCAGCAACTCGTTTCGATCGAGTGACCTCGGGGTTATGGGCCCCGCGCGCTACCACTGCGCCATGCTGCTGATGACAGTATGCACCAACATGTGAGGTGTGATGAGTCACGGGTGAGGTGGGCTGCATGGACATGAAATGGAACAATAAAGGCGGGGGTGGAGGAGAGAGGGCCGGGAGAGGCTGATGTGGGAGAGAATGAGGGTGGCTGAGAGGAAAAACTGGAGAGAGATATGTTTCTGGTTGGGTGTTGTTTGGCTGGCTGCTTATGCCACGCGTGACAGTTTCTTCCATTGCCTCCTACCTTCCTTTTACCTTCTTTTATTCTCCCTTTCTGCCTCCTCTGGGCCCTGTCAGATGTCGGGCAAGGCCCCTCCAACTGGTCCTCGCGCTCTTCGGGCTTCTCTGCCCCCTGGATCTGCGCCAGGTCAACCTCCAACTCATCCACACCATCACCAGCTACAACACCCATCACCCCCTTCCCGCCAGCAATCCTCTCTTTCAAATCATCCTCTCAACTCGAGATTCAGCTCCATTCCAACAGGCCCGCGTAGTCTCGTAAATGGCCTTCACAGAGCGCCGCCCACGGCTCCGAAGCAGCTCCTCAATAGCTCTATTTATTCCCAGCAAAGCATTCCTGGCTCCAGCATGCCAAATGGCGTTTCAGGCCATGCCATTCAATCCAGTCGACATCCAATATCGATAAACGGTAAACGGTCAGATCCTGCGAGTGGGAGGTCGGATTCCGGGGTGATTACATTTTTATTGCCATTATGACTCCGATGTACCAGGTATTTACTATGAATTCTCACAGGGCTGGCAGTCGTCTCAATCACAGCAAAATGGTGTGCATGACAATTTGCAGAGCGCAAGCAGAAGTCCATCTGCCATTCCAGGCGCACCAAGCGACAGTGGGTCTCGAACTGCGATTTCTATACCTATTGCCCCTGCTAGCCTAAAAGTCGGTCTTGCGAGGGGTAAATCGTCCGTGCAAATTCCATTGCATCCACGTTCCCTTGCTTCTGATCGACCTGCGCCGCCGGTAGAGCCGCCACCTCCACCCCCTCCCCCAAGTGCTGAACAACCACCACCACCGCCGCCCCCAGCTGCCCCTCCTCCAGCTGAACCAAAATCCCCACCACCGCCAATGCCTTCAGATCCTCGAATACCGTCACCACCACCTCCTCCCCCTGCCGAATCTCTTCCTCCCCCGCCACCTTCAACAGAACCAC
>JAEUWK010001246.1:0-31951 GCA_018524425.1 Podaxis sp. AQ795752 | reverse complement strand
ACAGCCTCCCCCACCCGAAGAAAATGCCCCACCTCTCCCACCCCCACGGCGACCTTCAACGCCTCCTCTACCTCCGCCTCCCGTACTTAACGAATCACAGCTACCACCCTCGAAACCACCTACACCACCTCCTGCGTCCGTCTCACCCGAACCACCTTCACCTCCAGAAGCCGTGCAACAGGAGCCAACGCCCCAACTGGAACCAACCCCAATTGAGTCCGTACCTGAACCCCCACGTGAACCCACCCCCGTCCCAGAACCCGAACCTCCAAAACTCTACTCCCTACCGCCCCTTCCAGATTGGCCCCCTCCACCTTCGGAATACCCCTCTGGACCCGAATTTCGAACGTACAAACTCCTGTACGATGGAAACACCGATTCCGCTACCTCTGCTGCTGCTGTATCTAATCCATCATTGTATCAACCTGCCAAAGCGGCCTACTATAAAAGTCTTATGGAGCACGCGAGGAAGTCGGATAAAGAGCGGATATATCGGCCTCCAACTCACGGTAAGGAAGGATTTATTAGGTTCGAGGGGAAAGCTTGGGAGGATGTTACAGAGGATGGGGTGAAAGAGGAGGAGGTGGGAGTTGTGAAGGATCCGAGAAAGGAGCCTGGGTGGGCACCGAAGCCTGCGCTTAGAGGTTTGAGGAAGGAATTTGTCGAGGTTCGGTATGAGGTATGTGTCCCACTTCTCTTTCGCCTTCCGCCTTTCATTGTTATTGTTTTCCGTCATTCTTATCATCTTCGTGAGAGATCATATAGCTGGCACTAACGTCTTTTTTTCGGATATCTGGTTCCGTTCTATTTATAGTACGACGCTAATTCAACGGGACCTCCACCACCAACCTCGGTGCTCATCACGAATATCCCACCGCTCACGCCCAATCCAGCCATTCGACGACATTATGGTCAATATGGCGCCCTCGTTGGTTTTGAGCCGCAGATCGACAAGGAGAACGGGAGTGCTCTTGGGATTGTGCATATCAGATTCCAGACCCACGAGGAAGCGAAGAAGTGTGTCGAAAGGGAGAACGGTAGGAAGGGCGGGTTACCGGGTGTGGTTACTGCCGGCTCTTTGGGGATGTTGAATGCTAAAGGTGGACAAGCGGAGGAAGGAGAGATCAGAGTTGTATTTGACGGTGAGGGTGTGAAACTTAAAGCAGTATTAAAGGAGTTGGAAGAGAGGAAAAAGAGGGATAGGGAAGAGAAGGAGAGGAAGAAGCGGGAGATCTTGTTGGGTCCTAGCATTACCACCACTCCTGGTGTTAACGGTGCAGCGACCGGAACAGCGAGCGGGAGTGGGAGTATGCGTGTCTCAACGCCAACCGGACAAACACCGCAACATCAACCCTCGCACCAATCCCGCAAACCTCCTATTATTCCCGGTACAGCAGGTATCCCACCACGACCTGATGGGAGGCTCCATCACCCTCTTCCCCCAAATCCACTCGCACATGCAGCTTCTGGATCAACACCGCTATCAGCGACGATCTCACCCACAGATGCAAGTGGAAGCATCCAGAGCCCCGTCGTAACTACACCCGGCGGCCTCAACCTGTCATCTAAACTTCCACCAGCACCAACGAAACATGGGCTCCCACAACGTCCTTCAGTGAGCGTGACTGAGAGCGCTTTGGCGGCCGTTGATGCTGGTGTGTCGTCAGCTGGCGGTACGATGTCAGGTTCTGTGTCGAGTTCGAGTCAGTTGTATGATCGGATGAAAGCGGGGAGGATTTCGAGTAGTTTTTTCAAGGCGAGGACGGAGACGAGGGCGAGCCCGATGTCGATGTCTGCGTCTGTTTCGACGCCGATTGGGTTGGGTGCGGGAGGGAGTGGGTTGACGACGCCGAGGTATAAGAATGGGGGAGGTGAGTCGAGTGGGTCGACGCCGATGCATGAGGGGTATTTTGATCGTGAGAGGGATAGAGAGAGGGATAGAGATAGAGAACGAGAGAGGGACAGAGATAGAGATAGAGACCGGGATCGTGAGCGGGATAGAGATCGTGATCGAGAAAGGGAGAGGGACCGAGATCGGGACCGAGATAGAGAAAGGGAACGGGAATGGGAGAGGGAACGAGGAAGACAAAGAGGTTATAGCTATTTTTCTCGCCGCGGTGATCATTATCAACCGTCTCCGTACAGCGCCCTCTCTCGCTCGCCGTCACCTTATTCTTACTCATCATCGTATCGGGAACGCGACCGTGACCGGGATAGTAGCCATCGAGACCGGGATCGCGATGGACGTAGTGGTCCGCGGTCAAGGAAGAGCACGTATGAGAGTGAGCAGGAGAGAGAGGAAGAGAGGAATGAGGTGTTGCGGAAGTTGTTGGAGAATGGATTTGATTATGTGCGTGTTGCGAGGGAAGGCGGTGGGAGTGTTGGATTGAGTTCTGTGAGAGATGAAGAGGTCATCGTATTTTTTGAGGGCTTTTATGCGGATAAGGTGCGTCCTTAATACTACGGCTCGTATTTTGTGCTTTGTGTTGACGATGGCTTGCTATACTTTTCTCAAATTGAACCGGATAGGTTCTACGAGATCATACAGGCCTCTATGTCACATTCAACAAACCCGACTCTGCGCGACGCGCCCAACGCGTCCTCTCCATCCAAAACAAGACTCTTGCATACCAACCTGTAGTCCTCACAGTCCAACCTGCAGTCAAATCTATCCCAGCCTCAGCCCGCGCGAAAAGCGAGCTCCGACCCGAAGAAGTCGTCGCGCAAGCCCAGGTGAGAATTATTCGCGAGTTGAAGGCGGCGTTGGAGAAAGATGTGTTGGAGAAGATTGTGTCACCCGAGTTGACGCGGTTGGTTGGGGAGATGAAGCGGAAGGGGATGGAGGCTGCTGCGATGGGTGCGAAGGCCAAGGGCTGGAGTCTGAAAGGGTTGTCGTTCAAGAAGCAGAGAATTGTGAAGGCAGCTGAGGAACAGGTTCATGTGAAACCGGAGTTGGCGAAACCTGAGCGGGAGAGGGAGCAGGAGCAGGATGAAGAACCTGAGGAGAGGGAGGGGGAAGAGGAGGAAGAGGAAGAGGAAGTTGTCGAGAGACCGAGGAAGAAGCGGAGAAAGGAATCTGCTATTGTTGTTAAGCGGTCAAAGAAAGTTGTGGAGGATGATGAAGTTGAGTCGGAGGAAGAGGATCCTGCAGATCTAATCAAGTTGGCGGAAGTAACGGGTGAGGCGCACAAGAAACGTGCGACGTTGGAGGAGACCGATGAGGGGGAACAACCATTGAAGAAGAGGTTGAAGGTCGAAGACAAAGAGAAGAAAAAGAAGGGTGTCAAGAGGAGGTCGAGGAAGGTTGTGGTTGTGGAGGAAGAAGTGCAGGTACCTGTTACACCGTCGGAATCCCGCTCACCTTCACCTGTGCCCAAGACGAAACGCAAACCACGCGTGGTTACGCCTCCGCCTACACCACCCCCGCCAGATCCGCTGGAGTCAGGCTTGTGTGAGGATGACGAAGACTTGTATTATGCCAAGCTCGTGCTATCTGGGTCCAAACCTGCAGCGGAGGAAGAGCAGGAGACTGGAGTTTCATCTACGGATCCAGCCACTGTGAAGTCAGCAACGTTTCGGAGGCATGTTACTGGCTCTGCGAGGACGGAAGGTTACTACAAGATCACGCATGCAGAGAAAGCGGCCTATGTGGCACAGTATCAAGCTCGTGCCACTAGTGCTGCCACACCTGCACTGACGGACGAAACTCCACAACCACAACATGTAACTTCGTCACGGTCCAATCGCGCCAATGCTCGTCGGCGTGCGGCTGGTCTGGAAGAGATCAATCAATTCCAGCGTGCAGTAGCATTATCCATGGGGGAGACGGCTGCTGCAAACGAACTGACCTTCAAGTTCAACCAGCTGCAGACGAGGAAGAAGCACTTGCGGTTCGCTAAAAGTCCGATTCACGATTGGGGCTTGTACGCTATGGAAAGGATTGCAAGGGGTGAAATGGTTATCGAGTATGTGGGTGAAGTGATTCGTGCCGCTGTGGCAGATAAAAGAGAGAAGGCGTATGAAAGGCAGGGGATTGGGAGCAGTTACTTGTTTAGGATTGATGAAGATTTGGTCGTGGATGCGACGAAGAAAGGGAACCTTGGGTGAGTCTTTGACCATGTTACTCTTGACGTTATGGGAACTGACCAAAAACCGCAGACGCCTCATTAACCACTCTTGTGACCCCAATTGTACAGCCAAAATCATAACGATTAATGGAGAGAAGAAGATTGTTATATATGCCAAACAAGATATTGAACTGGGTGACGAAATCACTTATGGTATGTTTAATTTCCTGCTGGTCCGAGTTTTAATTCACCCGTTACCCTGCAGACTATCACTTCCCATTCGAGCAGGACAAGATTCCCTGCCTGTGCGGTTCTGCTAAATGCCGTGGATTCTTGAACTAGAAGCATTGTAATAATTTCTTTTTCCTCGACTTTACCATTTTCATTTACTTATTACTAGTCGGTCTTCTTCCCTTTGTCTTCCAGTTGTGTTACATATTCAAGGTTTTTCTCGTTACTATCATGTTTCTGTCCCTTGTTCACCATGTTCTGCGCCCCTGTCTGTGAGTTATACCCTCATGATTCACACTGCTCCGTCTCGATCTTCCTTTCTTTCTTCGTCCACAAATCTGTTGTTTATACTGTGTCCTCTCTGCATTGACTCGCACATCGAACCATATATGTATTGTTCAGGTCATTCAAGGGTCCTATCATAGCCTATCATACATTGAGGATTTGCAATGATCGAATTTCTTTTCCGTCATGAGGAATTGATGGATCATGTGACGATATCGCGGGCCGGGCGGAGCGAGCTTCTGTTGGTCAACAATCTGCCCCGCCAGCCACTTGAGTTTCACTTGACTTTGAATGCCCTGACCTCGGGGTTCCGAAGACCTGGAGCTGGCCCTCACCTGCTACGTCTTAACCACCGAAACAATAAGGACCCGCTGGACTGCCTCCTTTTCTTGTGAGACACGGGAAATATGATCTTCGGCCGAAGGATGATCGACCAAGAGACTTGTCGAAAAATAGGAAGTCCTTGTTTACTAGGGCTGTTTACTCATCCTTGTCTGGCCTGCTCTTCTCGCAGGAGCAAACTCTGGCAACCCGTTAGGCTGAGGAGCAATGATCCCGTCATCTCGCCCGTCAACTTGTTAAGGTCTCCATTTTCCCAGTCACTCTTCCTGAATATGATAAGCATTGGCTCGTTTTAGCTGATGATATCAGGCATTTAAATCTAGTCGGAGTTTCACCTTTTATCCCCCTTCCAAGCCGGTGGTCGTGATTTCGTGGCGCCTGCGGCTCTTGACTGACGCGGCGGCTCGCCTCAACCCAGTCTGTGCTCTAGTTGGAACGTGCTCTCCACCGTGGGAGACCTAGAGGGAGGCATGAATCTTTGTGGGCTACCTACCGCCGCTTGCTGTTTTTGTGGGTTGCCTCGCTTAACTTTGTTTAGCGAGGTGAGATGCATCTCCACGTGCATTCGAGCTTAAGCGGTGATTGCTTCAAAAATCCAATCAATCAATGCTGGAGTGCCACAAGAGGCTTGCTGCTGCGGGCTTGCTACCCCTGAAACTTGGTCACAAACCTGGTGGCGGAAGTAATTGTCACTATCCACCTCCCAGTTTCCAGTTGCCTATTCTTTGCTTGTTTTTGGGGGCTTCTTCGTAGGACATCATCCACCGACATGTCCGAGAAGCATGGCCTTTTATGAATGGATCTCCTGAGGAGACACTCGTAGTGGACTTAACCGCACCAGATTGATGGGCTCTCTTCAAGTAGGATGGTTCTTCCTCACCGGAAGCGCAGCACCTCAAGCGTGAAGGCATTCTGCAAACCAGGAGTCGCACGAAACCCCTCCACCACCCCACCAGCCTGATCGTTTCATAAGTTTAATGACTGCTAATCAGGCGTTGGCCCACAACCTTCATGGCAGTGTTTCTATCTGTCAAAAGCCTTTCAAGAATGGTCGTCGTGTCATTCTTCGTCCGTTCTAGAAACGATGACCACCTCACACTCGCTGGAGCCGTCATCATCGCTCGTTCTCATGGAGTATCTGTCATCGAAACCAAACTAGTTCTCCATCGGGGGGTCCTCGTTATCTAAATCAGACCGACTTGTACACTCCCACCTTGGTCATCCTGAGAAATTATGAGCACCGCCTGGCTGTCTATTTGCGCCCTTTCTATCATCACCGGACCTAGACCCTTGACCTGACTTGAGTCTGTTGGATCGTTTCAACGATGGAACCGCAAACCAGAACATCGGTCTATCGCCTGCTTTCCTCTTGGGAATAGATTCCGACCTCATGCTGTCCTGCCTCAAGTTGTAATGATCTGTGACACAAGCTCCCATATTTGATGACCAATTGTAGTGGTGTTTGCGACGGAAAATATCTGGGTGCTTCGCTTTCTCGCGGATTTCATACCGTCCTTGGACTCTCATCGGCACCAAGAATCGGTAAAAGCATGGTGATAAGACAGACGGTGAATTACACCCTATTGTCATAGATGAAACTATTAAAACACGGGCATAAATAAAGTCCTAATGGATGATCAATCTCCTGCGAGAGCCAAATGATGGCCAAATATGACATGAGGTTTTCCCCTTCCATGGACAAAGGATCAAGCGTCAGCTTCCTATAACCCATATACGCCATGCCGTCCTTCCAGGGTACGTTCAACCACCTCCCCGGTTTTTACGTTGATACTAATTCGTCGTACATGACCGTTCGATCTTCTCTTTCGTCGCTGATCTTCCGGAATAGTCTCGGCGGAATTATTGCTCGCTGCGGTCTCAATTTCTGGCTCTGGTGCTGGCTCTTGTTCTGTTTCATGCTCCGATCCAGCAGGGAGCGAGTTCGGATCATCAAGCCCTGTATCTTTGGGAACCACGGCGGGATTTGGGGGCGCTACTGGTGGTGAAGGTTCTGTTACATACGCCCGTTCAAGTGGATACTCTACATGAGGCTGGCAAACCTGTGGGACATAATGATAACTTGGAGGCGGCGACACTGGTGGGGGCATAATCGGCTCAGGTAAATGGGTCGGGGGCGGAACCAGAATAGGTGGGGCCATAGGAACAGGTACGGGAATCGGTCGCGTTGGTACTGGACAAGGGTATTCATCCGCTAACGGGGTATCATGTGCGATAGGGAAGTATGTCGTGCCATTCACCTCGACAGGATTGGGTGGTAGTGTGGGCGTCGTGTAGGTAACTGGTGGTGGAAGTGGAGGTGGGTAGAACATCTGCGGTGGCGGGGGTGGAGGCAGCGGCGGAGGAGCAGGGACAGGTTCAGAATCTGAAATCGACGGTAAAGCATCGAAATGTTTAAACGGACAAGTGCGCCGTCTATCGCAAAGAATCCACGCTGGACATGGTGTATATTTGATGTCTTTGAGACAATCGGTCTTGGTGAGTGGATAACATAATCAGATTGATAAACGTACAGGGCTGGATATCCGCAGGATGAAAGTGTGGGCAGTTCCGCGCCCCACAGAAACCTTGAACGTGGGCCCAGCAATGCGAAGTAGCCTTCTGATTTCCGTCAGGTCTGGAGGACGACTCCGCGGTTTGACGAATGATGTCTCTGTTCCACATAGTACTGTACACCAACTGCCAATCATGAATGCTGTAAGGCGTCAAATAACCAATAGTGACAAAAGAAATGTAAGTATGGGACGTACAAGTTGCATGCGTCCCCAAGCGGACACCAGCCATTATTCTTGACAAAGTGCTTGCAAGGAGTCGTTTTCCAGGCAATTATCGAGCGGATCTTCTTTGGATCTACACAACCGAGCGCAACGTGTTAGGATTTCTCGATTCTTACATTGCGCAAAAACATACCATTCCCCAAAAGGCGACTCGTCATCGAATGTTGCTGGTAGGGGTGTGGGCCATTACCGTGTTGGCTTTCCAGGTGTGTGTCCGAACTCGCCCCCTGGGAAACTGGCCAGCATCCTCCGTTATGGTTCGTCTGTGAGGATAATGGGAGGTGCCTGGGATCAAACCATCGTTCACCAACTGGTGGGTGGTCATATTTGCACTTAGGGCCATAGCTACAATATCCTTGAACGTATTGCCGGCAGACCACCTCTGAAAGCGTAGCACAGGTTAGTTTCTCGGTTATATGTACTTTGAACAGCTTACTTCTGTGCCAGAGCTGCTCTGGATGAGCACTTGGGCGAACTTGGTTCATTTGAAGTGGATAGTTTTTGGTAGGTTGAAGGATGTTGGGGAACTGAAAACGTTGAAAAACTTGGCAATCAGGTTAAAGGTGTCTTCAAGGGTGATACACGTGGAGTGCACGCGTACTAAGATATAATTCGAAGGCGGTGGTGAGCCGGGTTAAAAGCTGGCGAGGACCATATAAGAACTATTGTGCAACATCCAACAGAGAACACCAGGTGCGACACTAGTAGGTGTGGCTCTACGATAACGGTGTGACAGGGTTCAAAGCAGCACAATAACCCAAACCACCAGTAAACGCCCGTTTTTTGTTTAGTAATATTATCACATATCGCAGGCATAATAGCGTAACCTATGTTGTAGGGATTGCAGTTCTGTTGCTCTCGATGGCCATTATCGTGGGCGCTATTGCTGTTGTCGCAATGCACGAGGTTCGTTGACTGAACGATGGCTGATACCTCATGGTTTACACGTGAAATGACGTAGAGCATGTTTCGCGAGATCATTGGTGATAAGCTATTGGGTAGACAACACCTATCAGGGCATGCAGTAGAGTGTAAAGAAATCGCAATGGAGTGGCGACTATTGTCATTTATTTTATTGATGGTCTGACATAGGAGTGACTCAAAAAACTCATTCATACCGCAAAAGGTAATTCGATATCAACTATCAGATATAAATAGATTCAACTCATTAGCACCTTAAGGGGAAACTGCTCCTTGCCCTAGTCCACACTTTCGCCATCAGATGTATTTGGGACGTCGCGTCTTGGGACCCTGAGCACCAGGAGAAAATAATGCTCATAATTGAGCGGTTAGATTATTCTCGGGGGCAATGGTCAAGTCAGCCGTGTTCTGCAATCGCTACCCTTGAGCAAGGTCAGATGTGGGCTCCTATTAAGGCAAACAATGTTTGCTCTCGGACTTTGGCTGCGTTAGCAACAGGCTAGTAGGCTACATGGATTAGGAGAAATTTTGAATACGTATTGCAAAAAAAACAAATCCGCGAAAGCGGTCCAAACAAAATAAGAATAGCAGAATGCGAAGATATCAATACAAAACCGGAGGCGTGCGATCTTGGCTCTCGTGTCACATAAATAATTATCTATACACATCAGGACTGTAGTGTCATGTTAGCTGTCTGTAAGCCTGTATTACTCATAACATCAAAGCCAGGTATCATATGGTGTATACGCTTGCGTGGAGGTAAGGGTGTAAGGTCCTGATCTGTTCATAAATAAGAGAAGGTGATACTTCGATATGTTTGACGTTACCTCACATGCATACTGGCCATCTGTCGCACAGCCGTTGTCAATGGATTTAAAATTGGAAAAAATATGTCTGAGTCATCCTCACCTGCTAATTGAGCGGGGTGTTCCCATGTTCGTTTTCTAGATCGGCCAGAGGGATCCTGCCATCAGGGAGGGCATCAGAATCGCGCAAACCAAGCAATAGGGTTGGGCCGCACCTCCATATGATTCGTCACTTCGCTCGTGCTGTACATGCTTTGGGCCGTGTCCTGTTCTGACCACTGTTCCATTGACTTCGGTTGCACACGTGTGTCAATGAAATTAGATCTGCCATCCTGGAACTAGGAACACGTTGTCTAAAATAATACTTGGGGGGAGAAAAAGAAGATACATACCTCGGCATGATATCGAGAGGGACTTCCTCTCTCATCTCCTGAGAGCGACGAATTTCGAGACCTAGAGTCCGCGGTGAAATCTTGAGTTTGAGTAAGGAACTAAAATTAGTCTCCAGGCACCACCAGAAAAAAAAAGAAAACAAACCTCCTGCCTGGGGTTGGCTCCTCGCCAGGAGGACGGCCACTGTTATCTTCATAAGCCAAAAATCTTAACTATGGGGGCAAATGAAACTCACTGATATCGTCGCGGCGTTTTTCAGCGGTGGTGACTGCTTGTCTGGCCTGCCGCTCCACATCGAGACAAGCTGTATACCGCATAAAAGCGTCTTGTGTATCCTTCTGTGCTCGAAACAGCGACATGCGTGCAGCCTGTAATGCTTGCTCTGGAGGGTGCATGAGAATGGAAATTTGCACAGCAACTTTGAGCTTACTTGATGACCCAGCTTCCTGAAGCAGTGCTTCTGGGCTCATCAAAGACGGAGATACTGGTGACCGTGAGTGAATGCCAAGTTGTAAAGAATCATCAGACACACAGTCTGTGGACACCAGAAGTCAGTCGTGTTGGTGTTAGTTAACGACGACGCGGAAGACGCACGGTTTCTAGAATCCATGAAACTCTGCTCGGATGGTTCGGGCGTTAACGATTCCACGGAGTGGTCTTGATGTGAATATGTTCCATCTTGCATAGCGTTCCGCAGTCGAGGGTTGTGAGGAATGCCGGCTGCCTGTCGTTCTATGAACTTGCGGAGGAAGGTCAATTCGATGTCGTCGGGCATGGTGTATGGTGGTCCTTGGATATCCCCTTTCTGCATGAGAAGCTCCAAATGCGACATGGTTTTGTCTTTCAACTGCTGCAACCACTCGTGTAGCTCCATATGATCCTGATCAGCTCTTGCATCATAATCCTGCCTCCTCCTTGCCTTTCTCCAGTATGTTTTCGTTAGCTTGAGGGCTCGATTGACTTCGTTATCGAGGATGCGATACCATTCGCTCGCTTGGCGGTTCAGACGTACAGCAAGAACCCCGGGCTGAACGCGGAGTTGAAGAACACAACGACCCTCGCGGTCGGGGGGACCGAGGACTCCCTTCTGGCCCTGATTTCCTCTAGTCGCACCACGAGACACGTTCCCCAGTTCAGGCCATGGCAGGTCGTCGGGAGTCGACATGTTGAGAAGCAGAAGATGAAGGATGGATACAGGGACAGCACAAAGCTGGTAGCAAGTATAGATGTAAGGCAGAAATAAACCAGCAGCTCAGCCCTTGTCAATAAATGTCCTGTTCGGCGATACCTAGTGGCTCAACGGAGTTATGTTTACACACGATTCTACAAAACCTGATACGGTGTGAGGCGGTCGACCAAGCTAAGGACGCTTGATGAATTTCTGTAACCCACATGGAACAAATAGAGTAGTAACCCCGTAGGGATGCTGCCATAAAGTATGAGTTCTTTTTCACACTCGCTTAGCATTGATGGGAGTCGCTTGGCCTCACCCAACGATGGCTGACTCCGATGTGCCAATCTGACAGAACCTTGCCGGTGCTCGTCTGCCTATATTTAAAACGATGTGGGACGAACCGGTTGGGAGGCATCAGATTTCATCGGTTTGATTTGCTTTTGATGTCTCGCCTAATTGAGATTCTGGAGCGAATAGTGCGAACCGAACCGAGTCGACTTTATCAGAGCAAAACTCGTAGTAGAGTTGGATAGGGATGAAAAAAAAAAAAGAAAAAAAAAAAAAAGCTAAAAAAGGGTCTTGTTGAACTCGATGTATTATACATTTTGCTCACGACACCGTCAAAGGATCATGTCAATTTATGAGAAGTTGACACCTTGTGCCAAAGGAGCTTGGTTTGAAAAGTTGACTGAGAAACGACAAGGCATGAGTGAAGTGAAGTGCGCTTAAACCATACAGAAAACATACTAGTGCACGCGCTCCAGCGCACATATTGCTTCCAAGCATCGCCACCTGATTCACGTCCCCTATGAAAATTTATTTGAGCCTTGCGGGAAAAACGAAACGAATAATAATGATAATCACCATCCAGTGCTCTAGAAATGATCACACCGCGTGAGTCTATGGTATCAAACAATGATACAGAGCACAGACCTTGTTGCCACCAAAAGCAGCTCCAATCTCGGCGCCACTTGTGCCCACGTTGACCTAAACAGATTTGGCCCTTGTAAGTATTTCAAAAATGGTGAATTTATGAAAATTTACGCACATTGACAATGCCAGTGTCGGAACCGCTGGGACCAATCCATTTACCTACATTCCTGATATCACGAGTCCACAGACTGCTTGATAGCCCCTGCGAGTAAGATCAAAAATGCGGCAACGATCGTTCAGTAAAGAACCACACTAACTTGAGGCACTGCATTATTCCAGGCTATCGCTTGATCCAGTTCATCAAAGATGCCAACATTCAGAATAGGCGCGAAAACTTCTGTTGTCCAGATGTCGTCAGACATATTGACAGATTTAGGAACAGAGATGGTAGGTTCGACAAAATTGCCAGCACCAAAGGGTGCCTCGTCGTATCTCTTCCCGCCAATTAATATTTCCGAACCAATCGCCTTCAGATGGTTAATAGCGTTGCTATATGTACCACAGGCTGCGCGAGTGTGCAAAGGTCCGAGCAAAGTCTTTTGTTCCAATGGATCACCAGGTTTGACGGATTTGTAGAATTTCTCAAGTCGTTCCAAGAACTCGGATGCGATAGAGCGATGGAGGTACAACCGACGGGTTGACGTACATCTCTGGCCTGCCGTACCAATTGCCCCAAAACCTACTGCTGGAACCGCAAGTGAGAGGTCTGCGTCTGGCATGATTATGGAAGCTAATATTGATTAGTGAGCTAAGCAGGTCTTGCACTGCGTTAGAAACACACACCATTATTGCCACCGAGTTCTAGAATCGTCTTCCCGAACCGCGACATCACAGCTTGACCAACAATGCGTCCGACACGTTCGCTGCCAGTGAAAGATACTATAAAATAGTTAGCAATGTTGAAACTTGAGGTTCGGTGATTCTTACCCAACTCGACATTGGGGTCATTAACCAATGTCTCACCAGCGTCTTTACCTCCTGTTACCAGGCTTGCAACAGCGCCTGGGATAGCATTGGCCTCAAGGATGCCAGAGATAATCTTTGTTACAGCAATGGAACATAAAGGAGTAGTAGGAGATGGCTTCCAGATCGTCGCATTTCCAGCAGCCATTGAAAGCGCTAAATTCCTAAGCATCATAGACATCAAAATCTATTTTATTTTTGCAGCAGAGATAACATACCATCCATAAACAGCAACGGGAAAGTTGAATGCGGAGAGCACGGCGACAACACCCAGGGGGTTGGGAACTAAACACCTTGAAATGTAAACAAGATTGACAGACATGTGGAAAATGGGCCAATCACTCCACCTTCGAGAATCGAGTGCTCTGGTCTTTCTGATGAAATGACCCTCCCGTTCATCATTCTCGATAAACCAACCCCATAATCACACTACGAGCGATGGGGTCATTTAAGATCTAGACTCAAAGCCTAGTCTCTGACTCACAATATCAACGAACTCCTGAACTTCCCCGACGCCCTCTGTTCGAATCTTTCCCATTTCCAGAGTAACAAGGGCTCCAAGCGCATCCCGCTGGTAGAGCATTAGGAACTAAAGCACGACTTCATTCGTTCTGAAAACTCACTTTGGCGGCGAGGGCTTCGCGAATTTGTCTCACAATTTCTCCACGTTTGGGCGCTGGGATGTCTGCAGGTCATCAGTTAGGTTGGACTTAAGGTATGCTTCTAAATTCGGTAACGTACTGCGAAAGATGGTATATGCTTCCCGGGTCCGTGCCAGGACCTCACGTACCTCTTCCTTGGACGCAGTTCTAACGCGAGCAAGCTCCTCGCCTGTGGTGGGACACGTGGAGGCTATAAGCTCGCCAGAACCGCGCCACTGGCCATCGTAGACACCGTGTATCTCCCCTTCCGGATTAATACCCAATGAGGAAAGGACACTGGAGGCTCGGGTGGAGAGAGCGCGAGTACTGGAGGCATGCTTCTGAGCCTTGATAATCTGCCTTGCGGTAAATAACATTGTTAAACGTTCACGATCAAGTCAGAGTGGATAGTGAAGGTCGAAGGAGGTAAACCCGTACACCCGTCAATAACTCCAACTCGATACAAGCGCTCGCAAGATCCGTCTTGTCCTAGCACGTGCCACCCGGCAATTGGCCCATCCCTAACTTTATTCGGACCTAGGTTATGTCATAGTTATGTCTCCAAGAACTCGACAACTTGAAGTTCAACCAACACTCGAGTCGAGAATGCACTCAAAAACGCCCAGGAGCATTTGAAACCATACTTTCCTTCGATTGCCAACTATGACACTATGCTCCCACCCCTATTTCTATGAATTTCCCCATGGTCGGTTTGGGTCACGGCACTACGAACTGAACCACATCCTCACAAACCACTTTACCCCGAGATACCCATGCCAAGAAACATAGCGGAGAAATCCATGTATCAAACCGTAACGGGAAGATTCCGGCTGTGACCCACTCGAAATGCCATATATCACCGCTTTTGGACCCACCTTGACGAACAATGAAGGACTTGGAACCTGTAGCAAAGTCAAGACTGAGTGCGAAGGGTAGTGGTGAAGTGAGGTGTGCCAAGTGCCTTGTAAAAAGTGCTGCTCATTCGGTAGGAGCAAGCTGCTCTGTGGGACACCGGTCCAACCGATTAGGTACGAAAGAGTGTTCTCAGTTCCTGACCCAGGGTAGCTGGGACCTCCACAGTCTATGAATAAGTTCGAAATAAAATCACGATGTATGTTGTGGTCGACATCAATACATCCTGTCAACTCGAGGAGTACGGAGTGGGACGAACGTTTTCACGTTGGGCCCTTTCCCAGGCCCGAGTTCATAAGACGGAGCACGACTAAACGACTGAACTGATGGAACTTGTATAGTTCTATACGACGCATGGCAGGTTTGCAGAATGGTGTGGTTTTGAAAGGCATGGGACGTTCGATAGACTATTGAAGGTGTTCACAGTGACATTGATCTCGAATTGCTGGCGTTCCAACATTGATCCAACAATGTGGGCCAGGATGTCGACGCGGTCGGATTGCATTCAGCGGCTTAACATGCGGGTCTAATCACTCCACAAAGTTGGCGGCTCGTTAAACTAGATCTCCAAAGAACGACGTATCTTCGACTACGACGGCATTCTTTTTTCCCTTCTTTTTCTTCGTCTCCACAGGGTCCCTCTCCTGCTTTCGTTTTCGTTTAACCGGCCCGTGCACGCGCTCTCCCTCTGCCTCATCTTCAGTTTCCTGAGCATCCACTTCAATGCCCGGCTTTTGGTCACCCTCCCCGGCGGATTCCTCCGGACTGTCATCCTCAACGTCACTATCGTTCTCAACCCCCATAGCACTTGTCTCTGCATTTCCGTCGCCTCGGAAAAATCCCATCAAGTCTGTCAATCTCAATCCATCCTCATGTCCCACACTTCCAACCCACCAACGTCCTGGTGAAGCGGAGTCGTCATTACCATCACCATGAACACTCGTGGCACCGCCGCTTGTTTGTCTCCCTGCTGTACCAATTCCATGCCACTCTTCGTCATCCTCGTTCCCTTCCTCCGCGTCAATGCTCAACTGCGCAGCGCCACTTCCCACGGCGATTCTCTCCACGGGCCAATCGCCGTGGTCAGCTACCACTCCAAGCAGCTTTGTGGGCAATATTTGCACGGCACGAACAAAACCGTCCGACGACCCTGTCAAGATCGTGCTTGTGGTATCAATTCCTGGCAGATCTGGGGGAAGATTGCACAGGGCGTCGATTGACAGGGGATGACTAGCCACGAATCAATGAATCAGCCTTTTTCTGTCCCATGGCAGACCAAAGACGGGTTAAACTCACCCGGGAATGCGGTCCACACAGTCTCCCCAGCCGCTGCTGCGGTTGAAGACTGATAGAATTCCTAGCTGTGTTCCTACAATTACCTTTGACATTCTATGTTCGAATCTTAGCGCGATGATCACGGGGTAATGGAAGACCTGGCAGATGGCGTGGTACAGTGCAGTGCAACCACTATGAGAGGGGGCATATCCCTAATTGTGACGTTACCATTCCACCATCCAAAGATGTTGTGTGAAGTCTTCGAGTTCTTACAAACTCTCATGGCCATCAGGCACATGCTGGATACGATGGGAAAGTGGAAAAACATGGTGGCGACGGAGAACTCACCCCCTTATTGCCACGATAGAGAGAAGTTCATCTTCTTGATCCTCGGATTGCGCGACAGGTTTGGGTTTCTTGGAGCGAACATCCATAACAGAGAGCGTCCCATCTGCACTGGAATGCAGAATTCAATTGCACCAGATTAAATGGGATTAGTCAACCACCATGCATGGGGAAAAAAACGTAAATGATATGTCATCCAAAACGGTCAAAAAGAGAACGAATGCACCTTGTGGCAACGAGCTGTTTTCTATCTTCTAGCCACAAAAAATCACTGATGTAATCAAAATGATGGGTGTACATTCGGACAGCTTCCCTCTGGCGGGGGTCCCATAACTGTTGAACAAGATGTAGAATGAATCAGAATTTTGTTCGGGGTGTTTCAGGTGGCGAAGTGCGTCATACCTTGATTACACCCTCATCATCACCGGTGGCGAGCAACCATGGAGTAAGATGCTTCACCCGGTTTATGGCGGACCTTTAGTCACTGATGATATCAGTTCTTGGTTGGGTGTTGACGACTGAATTTTTTGCTGTGGCGCACTCACTCATGTGCTCCGGATCGGTTGTCAATCTGCTCGGTTTTCGTGTCGATGATACTGGGCTAACGGTCAGAGTAAATGCAGCAGAATGATAATGTCATTTTCTCACTGCAAGGTTTTCGACTTGCCTACAGCATATAAACGCGATCCATCTTCATTTATACTGAGCCCACGACAGGAACGTTTCGAGGGCCGTAGTGAGAAGACATTCTTGTGATTTCCTTGTTGATCGTAGGCGAATGCCTTGACATATCCTGTCAAGAGCCCCGCATAAACTGCCGAGAACGTTGGGTGAAATACTACGTCGAATATCTGCGCATCCACAGGGATTTCCGGCATGTTTTTGGGAAGGAGATGTGAATGAGAATGTTGTGACAAATGATGGCGGATATCGTGACAGTACACGTGATTCCAATTTCTGCTTCGTCTTTACTTGGGAAGTCCTAGCCTCTCTACGGCACCATCATCAGCTCTTTGATGCCTAACTTTGTATATCATCCACTCTACACATCAGAAGCAGAATGGCTCTGCTTCATCTGATGGTTTAGCATATCAATCACCTTACACTCAGTTAAAACAACATGCTGCATCAGTTGATGGTTTAGCACATCGATTACCCTACACTTAGTAAAACAACATGCTCGCGAGCGATGGCACGAACATAAAAATAGCATCGCGGGACCGGCTTAGATCTGTAAGGCTCAGTAAGATCTTGTGGGGGCTAAGTATCAGGGACGACGGAAAGTATTTGACGGGCAACTCACTGCAGGGACTGTTGCCATATATGTGATCTTGTTTCCATGATCTCGAGGACTTTTCCTGATGGAATCTGAGGAATTAGAGATACCTGTGCCAGCTTCCAATATCGTGAATCACAAATCAGCGGGTGGCTTACTCCCGCCCTGCTGTGCGGTCCCTGGTATAACGTCGGAAGGCAACTCCAACTCCACCGGCGCATTCTTCTACATTGTGATGATCATTCAAGGGGATGTGTTGGTCATTGCCTCGTTCATCATATAGTCTATGATCCCAACCACCAGTGGATACGTGGTCCTCCGATCCGTGGGGGTTTCACGGTCAGATTGTATTTGCGCATCGGGTCGTGAGGTCAGAGTTGTACAGTTGATTATCTTCGTAGTTGCCGGGAGTATAGTAGTCACGATATTGAAGTTTGGAGCATTGGGTAGGGTGGGTTCTCAAAAGATGTGTACCACGCCTACTCTGTGTGGTGTAAGAGATAGATCAACAACTCTTAATGCATGATAACAACTTTAACAACATCTCCAGATTTGGCGGGAAAACGTTCAAAGCAAGCTCTAGAACCAATAACGAATGGGGCCAATCAAGTGCTAGATACGAAAACGAACCGAGCACATGCAGCTCGGAGGTGAATGGGGAGAGACTGAGGTTATGGGATAAAATCACGGTCCGTCCAAAAATATACAGGTCCAAGCCAAACCACCAGCCCTCGCACGATCAACGCACAGAGGGATAACCATCAAGAAAGTAACGCCTCCAGTCGATTGTAATGCCGCAAATCGCCCCTTGGGACATCTGGGTGCATATTCCTATAACTCACCGACTTCTCCCCCTTTGTCCTCCCGCGAAGATCCCAAACTAAATGTGACACCATTTGCTTAACCTCGTCCAAGGTACTTGGGGACACCTGTTCACATCTCGTCACGGTCAAGCTTCTCAACCGCAACTTATGCCGCCGGCGATGTTTTAAGCAAGCCGCAAGCACGTCCAAAAAGGTCGAGTCATCCAGATCAGCATGTGAATTGATCTGTCCCTTCGTGGACAACATCAATCCTCCACTCGAACAATCCACTCCATGTAGGTAAACATCTTCTAGGCGGGGTGCCAAGGGACGCGGAATGCCCGCGCCCGACGATAACACATCCAAAAGCAGGGCCCAGACCAGTCCGGACGGCGCATGTCCTCTTATGTCCAACACGCGTAACTGTGGGAGCGTGCGGAGGAACTGTGTCCAAGTCTTCTGTGTGACGATGTCAATATTTTGCAAAGATAAGGTCTGCACGCCGGTCAAAAATAGAGCACGCCAGATTCCAGAGAGCGTCGTGATCATGATATCATCAGGGATGGTTTGGTCACCAGGACCAATGGCTATATCAAACGCGGCACCGCCAAGTTTTGCGGTAGGTCCGAAGGCACGAATGCGGATAGATTGACGGAAGTCGGGGTTGGGGTCATAGGAGGCTGTAAATCTTGTGGAGACCTCGCTGCAGGTGAGAATCAAGGTCTCGAGTGGTACGTCGTGGGTCGATGCGGAAGAGTGGGTGCCGATTGACTGACAAAGCCTCCATAGACTATCAGAAATGTTGTCGAGTTGATTTATGGAACAGGAAAGCCGGCAGGAAGAAGACAGGGTAACGAGTTCGAGAAAATCAGCAACTTGCTGCAACATTCCTTCAACTCTCAGATGCCGGAGATGCGGTAGGTGTACTTGTTGGTGGGGTGTTCTGCCTCGTATTGTGCATTGAGCTACTGTGAGATACTGTAGCTGCGGGAGGTTGGAAAGGAGTCTGACGACGTCCGCTTGACATTCGCTTTGTGGGATGCTGCGAAGTGTTAGGCGAGTGAGCGACGGACAACGATACGATAACAGATAAAGCGGCGCCGTGTTCAACTCGGCTGTCCGTAAATGCAGCTGCTCCCCGAAGAGAGGAAAATCCGGGAGTGGATAAGCAACAGATGACGATCCCTCCGATGATACGTTCACGATTAACGACGTAAGAGTGGGATTCGGATGAGCAAGGGTCTCCAGCAAATGCTGAATATCGTGATACGACGAATCCAGACAGATGTCGTGAATTTGATGTGCAGTGTTGAGAATGTTCCTGAGTTGGCGATGATTGTGCTGCTTGACAATGGCTCTAATCGATAATGGCACTCCTTTTGCTCGATCAAGTGAGACCATCGTCCTTTCTGGACTGGCAAAATCGATGAACGCCCAAAGCTTCCGACATCGTAGGGCCACATTCCTCCAACTCGAACAAACATACGACACTGTCATCCAACTCCAATTTTCCAAATCCTTCAGAGGCAGTTGAGCACAATTCAGAAATATTCTTAGGTACACCTCTTCCGGAAGCCGACACACGATCAGCTCGCTGTTACGTTGTCGTGCCCGTTGGACAGGACCACGATTGGGCTAAGAAGGTGACGTGAGACACAGAAACATCTGCCAAAATGGCGACATACGGTGGCTTTCTTGAAACGAGAGGGAATTAGCGAGCGCCTAGAGTTTGGGGAGACACTGGTGACATTAGAAGCACCAGGAACAGGGTTAAAATCTTTCTTGGCTTTTTCAAGAGCGAGACGAGTGCTATGAAAAACGTGAGTCTAATCAATATGTATGCAGACACTCCATAGCTTACTCAAGTGAAGGAAGCTCATGCCTCTGCCAGTTCTCGTATGCCAAGTCGGGGTCATAGGCGATGAACATGGGGGGATACACAGACTTCGGAGCACTTGGCCATGTCATCTTGCAATCAACACTAGGCCAGCGGAAGAGCAACCTAAGAACAGGACAAAAGTTGTAGCTCCTCAGGACAACGAGAGATGCTACGAAAGAAGGGGAAGACAGCGCTAGAGGCGGTGGAATTCGAGCACGAGGCGACGTGTCTAACGGTTATTGATATAGTGGAATCATCAATTAGCGGAATAGTCTTTCGAAGGCACTCAGGACATACAAAAATCGATTCCGGTTAGGAGACAATTAAGTCCGTGATCACCCTGCTCCGAGATGACCGTAGTTTAAACAATAAGCGCTATTGTTGTTGTGAACATCTCATGTGGTGGCGAACACCGCCTGCCATCTTTATTATAGGCATTATATTGTTTCTCGCTGCTCGTCGAAGGAAGGATGGTTTGCGACTCCTCAAGAGTGCCTGTTATGCAGGACAACAGCCCAAGTGAATAAGGTTTGTTTTCTGCCTTCGATGCCCTAAAATAGATACTGGGCCGTAGATGAGATTGAAGGCAAAGAGGAACTTCAGTATTCAACACTCAATGGCAATGATAAGCACGGTGGGGTGCAGTTATACTGAAGCGTGAATAGGAAGTGGGAAGGGAACTAAAGCAACAATGCAAAGTCGGGACACACATTTCTGATTACGTAAGCACTATTGAAGGATCGACTCACGAATACAAGGCTGTTGACCTGTTAATCTTAGTTTAGGTCATATGAGACAAGTGGCCCTCTCACAAGCCACAAGACTAGCCCATCTCCTCCGCCGTGACAGACAGCATTCAAAAGGAACGTCCTTATCAACATTGTTTGAGCAGGAGGAATGTATCCAGATGTACACCTCGCTAATGAACCATAACTGCCGGTCCTCGAGAACCACTTTTCTGCGTGGAAAGTCCCGATGGCACAGGACGGGCAGCTCTGAGATATGAGCTGTCATGCCTCACTTGACAAAGCAGGGGTCATGAGGTGTCCACGTACAGCCCCTTGGTACTTTGTGTGTACAACAATATCAAGGTCTGCAGGAATGCAAGTATTCAATATGGCCAGGGGACATTGACGAAGTCTCCAAATTCTTGGAAAGCGTCACAGGGCTGTGCGTTCCCGTGAGGAAGTGTCTAGGGAGGATAGTGAGCATTGTTTTTGTCAATTGCCAGAGTTGGGGAATACATTGTTACAGAGTACTACGGGCGTGTCGTATATTGACAGCCATTCCAAATTTGGGACAGAAGTAGTTCAGCCATGATCGTAGGTCTTTCACACTTTTCTGCATGAATAACCCCTCTACCAGACTCCTATACATATTTCCTCAGAATTTCTTTCATAAGTAGATACTACCCTGCCGAGGGGCGTAGATAGTATGTTCATTCAGTACATGCTCAGTGCGTCTTAGCAGCAGGTATGCTTGTGGCAGTATAGAAATCATCAACAACGCAGCCCCACGTGACCGGCACCCTGCGACCCAACAAAATGCATAACGTACAGCTTCCTTGCCTGACTCTCCGTCCGAGTAATTGTCCCCTTTGGGGTGACATACGAAAAAATTGGAACGATACAGAGAAGATTAGCATGGCCCCTGCACAAGGATGACACGCTTTTCCGGAGTGGTAGACCTACGGGTCTCAATATTTATTTTGCCGATATTGGGAGTGAAGCGTCAATAATGCTTCAGTTAAGATATCATTTGACCAAAACGTCAAGTAGTTGTAAATTATACTCAAGCCCCCCTTTCATCTTCCGCCAAGTGCAAACGCACATACGCAAGCTGCCCACTTGCTCTAGATGCCACCAATCTTGCCGTATACGCTTTGATCCAACCAAATATTTTGCATAAATTGATCACTTCCTCATGTAGACAAGTGAATCGATAGTCCGGCGCGGGTTTTCGTGCAATTTACCGCAGCCGGAATGATCGTAACGACTCATAATGCCTTTCCCGGGTAGTCGCAAATGGCCCTCGTGATCATTATGGCCAGCGGCTTCTCTATTTCAAAGAGCTTGTAGTGTTTTGGAATGTCGACTAGATCATAGCGTAAGTCCTTGTACGGCTTCTCATCTCTGTTTTAGTCTATTACGGTTTCGTGTCTCCTCCCCAGCTGGCCATACGAAGCTGCAGACGCCGCTTTATTCGGCAGTATTTGGAACGAGGCGTGGAATCGTACGTAGATTAGTTAAGCATTAATGGGGCGTAGGCGCCTAAGAGACAATACACTCATCCGCTTTCGAAAGGGAAAGCTCAGACAGAAGAAGGGAAATAATACTTGAAGGGGCAGTTGCTGTGATATCGCTTTTCATTCAAACATGTACATACGTATGCAGGAGTATGCGCAATACAAATACAGTTTCGCGAAACTATATAGGTTAAAACAGCAAGCTGTACGTATGTGAAGTTGGTACTATGCATATAAAATGGTGTATCGAAGTGTATAAAAGTATGCTACGATGATGACGGGTGAGGGCGGAGGGAGTTAATAAGGTATCATCGACTAGAACAAAAAAACAAGGAGATAAACAAAGAACACGAAAGGTAAAAATAACATAGGAAGGACGAGCGAGGGGGGGGGGGAAGAAATACCGCCTAAATTACACGCCACCGAAAAGTCTATGAATCCGGCAACTCGAAATAACTCCTAAACATCGACTCCTCCGCCAGTCCCGTCTCCTTCACAACTCTATGCACATGAAGGAAAAGTTTCGGGAACCGCCGTGTAAAGTACGCCAAGAACCCTTCTGGCATAGGCCCCAAATGCCGCTTGACGTTGTCTGGTAGATCCTGATAGTGATGTTTCTACAAGAAAAATATTTCCATCGGTCACACCGAAAATTGAAAGACCAAAATTTAGGGGGGAACACCTACCTTGTTCCTCAAGGCCCTCAACAAATCTTGTACACTCTTCCCATCATACTTTCTAAACTTGCCCAAATTCTCTATAAACACCTTATCCAACCTCGTGTGCCAATCATTCCCCACAATCCTCTGTGCACCCTCTTCCAACGTTAGAAGATGCGGGTCCTTTGGGTCTCGACACATAATCTCAAACCGATCGGACGCGTCTTGCAGGAAGTTGAGCCGACGGGACGAGTCCCAGAAGAACGGATGAAGAAGACACGATGTCGTGTCCGGCCTAGACAATCCCATCCCATCATCAGCGACCCAAAGAAAAAGTAAACAAACCCTCGCAAAGAGAGAGACGCACCGTTCAGAAGGCACAGGATTCAACATCTTCTCAATCAAATCCACAGCCTCAGTCCCCTCCTCCCCAAACCTCTCCAACAACTCCAAATTCTTCGCATTCTTCATAATATTCACCTCCCTCTCATACCTATCCCCAAACGGATGCCCACCACCCGTAAGCGTATAATAATACAAACACCCAAGCGCAAATATATCCACACTCTTCGTCAACCTCGTCCGCCCCTTCCCATTATTCGAACCGCTCGACGTCGTAGACGAAATCGACGAATTCCCGTTAACGGTAGCCACAGATCCTCTAGAAGACACACTCTGATCATCCGCCAACTCATCCAACTTGACTTCTCCACGCAAGATTTCCGGGGCCCGCCAACCTACTGTACCAGCAGCCATCGCCCCTTGCGCAGTCGGCAAAAAACTCGTCTGGTCCACATCCAATTTCTTACACAACCCAAAATCCGAAATCAACATCCGATAATTCGCCCCCCTCTCACTCCCACTCTTCCCCCCTCCTCCCCCTCCACTCGTCCCGATACCCTTTGTCGACACGAGAATGTTCTGGGGTTTGATATCCCGATGAACGAGTTTCAACCCATGCAAATGTCTTAGCCCATTCGTCACCTGTCTCAACGCCCTTTTTGGGTCAAAGCTGACTGCAATATCCCTCCAAGCGTCTCTGTCAGGTGTTTCGATTAGATCTGCGAGGGATGCTGGACAGAGTTCAAGTGCAATGTAGAGGAAGCCTGCATGGGCTTCTTGGTAGTAGTATCGGATGACGTTGGGGTGGTCGTCGGATTCTTGGAGGATGGATACTTCGCGGGATGCGAGGGTGACGAAGTCTGCTAAGAGTCGTTTGACGGCGACGGCGCGTCCTTGGAGAGAGCCACGGTAGACTACTGTGCCATGTGAGCCGTATCCTGGTTAATGTGTTAGTAGAATGGTAGGATGAAGAAAGGGGAGAGGGACTTACCGAGGACAGTATCGGAGACGATCAACGACGGGCCAGGAGAAACGACCGATTTAGGAGCATTCGCAACAATTAACGAACTCGGTGGTGTCTGTGTCTCCTCCGTATCCTGCTCTTTTTCCTTGCCCTTCCCATTATTATTACTACCCCCTTTCCCGTTGACCTTCCCTTCACTTCCATTCCCATTCTGCACCGCTTCACCATTGACATTTTTAGGCTTCTTAGCACCACGTTTACCCCTTCTCGTCCGCCTCTTCGGTGTCGCTTCAGCAACCGTTACCGCACCCGCATCTTCAGTTTCGGTATTCGCGCCATCCAAGTCTTCTTTATCTGTTTCATCCCCCCCTGCAACCGCTAAAGCAGGCGTAGGTGTTGGAGGTACTGCTGTAGAAGGAGTTGTGAGTGGGGAGGACGAGTCATTTGGTGTAGACGCCGAGCTCGAGCGCTTGAGGACTTGTGGGACTTGTGGATCCGTTTGTGCGACAACCGGGTCTTTCTGTGTCACCTCCTCCTTCAACGACGACGAAACGCCATTCGCCCCCTCGACCTTAACCTCCCGCACCTGCATATCCGGTTCCACAGTCTCCGCAACACCACCACGCCGCACCCGTATCCCATTAATCACCTTCCTCCAAGCCTCCCCTCTGCTCAAAATCCAAAACGAAATCAACCCCAAAACAAGTGTAGCACCAACCGCTTCCCACATCCTCCAAACACTCGGATTCAAATTCCCCCCAGCCGGATTGGAGGGAGAAGAGTTCTTCGGAGGATCAATCATAAGTGGTCCCTTCCCATCCACAGGCGGATGTTTCCCGCTTTCGTTAATCCCACCCGATGCAGATTCAACATACGGCGGACCCACAACCGGATCGTACCCAGGCGGATAAGGAGAAGCCGAAGCAGGTCCATCCAAAAGTCTCTTCATCCTCGTTTCATGACCATCCCCCTCATCCAACTCGAGTCGTCGTACACCCACAAGACATCGTCTATCATTCATAATCCGATCATGACACTCCAATTCCGGTGTATCGTCCGCGTGTGCAGCTTCACGGAGTTTACGAAGTTTCGTGATCTCATCCACAGTCGTTGGTTCGTCCTCCATATCTTCTCCATCCAAATCCTCTCTGGTCCTCCCGATTCCGTTTCGTTTGCCACCAACTTCGAGCTTTATACGACCGGCAGTTCCGGAATCGATCAACCGGCCTTTATATTTTTTACCAGCAGCACCGGAGTTTGCGCCAAATGCGACTAAAGGATACCGTTGTGGACTCATAGCAAAGAGGCTCCCGGTTTCCTTGACGAGACCCACATAAGCCGTGCGAGGATTTTCTTTGAGAGATGGGGAGATATTGGGGAGGATATCTTGGATTGTGGGGCGGGGTTGGAGAAGGACGAAAGGGTGTGGACCGATGGGGCCGTCAGATTTTCGGCGGAGGACATCGAATACTGCGACACTACGCCAACAAAGAACCCGTCGGGTTTTAGAGCTGTGTGTGGAAGGTTTGGGAGGGGAGAGTGTACGTACATGGGTTGCTTAAATGTCTGCCCCCAGAGTAAATGTGAATTTGGAGTTTGGACAACAGAGGAATCGTGCGTGGATTTGGCTTTGAAGGAGATGACTTCGCCATTGGGTAGGCTTTGGATGTAGGCGTTGTCTTTGGTGCGGCGGTAGAGCGTCTGGAGGTGGTTATCTTGTTTGTTCGGGCCGTATGTGGAGAAGGAGAGGTTTTGGACTGTGCGGGAGTTGCTGCTGGAAGAAGAGTCGGAGTTGGAGGGGCGGGTGAGGATGGAGACGTGATAATCTGGTACAGAGATTTGAGATCAGGGTTCATAGGCAGGGATGGTGCGTACCTGTACGACCGATGTAGACTTCCGTGGGAGGCGCTTTTTGCGGTGTGCTTCCTTCTAGTTCATCCAAGTCCAATTCACGATCATCCCTGAGTTCTTCGAATTGGTCCCAAGGACATTCCGAGTTGAGGGTTGCTTTGATCTTGCCCGTCTCCAATTCCACAACAAGCAGCGATGTCTCTTTCTTGCCAACGAATATCCTGCGATCTTCGTCTCCTGTGAAGCTAAAAGGGGACATGTCTACGAGCTCTTGCATTGTGAAGGGAAAACGTTGAAGGGGGGAGGAAGGGTTGGGCATGACATAGATGTCGCCTGACTGGGGTTCGATGATGTAGACTTCTTGTTGTGCAGAGTCGTCTGTGATTTCTGGATCGTATTCAATGTGACTTGTGCGGACTAGGGGGTTGAGGGCCGCTAGTCCCGAGGTAGATGGAGACGAGGGGAATAAGGGGGAAGAAGGAGAAAAGGAAGACGAGAAAGGGGCCATGGACCAGAGAAATTGGCCAGAGGTGCGGTTGAGGGCATGGAATTTGCCATCTACGGATGCGAGGAGGACTACGTCGAGGAGGTCAAGATCTTGAAGTAGGTTGGCATCTGGTTGGGGAGGTGGGTAGCGGTACTGCGGATGTGTGGGTGTGTGTTCGACTAGGGCATTTGAGGGCGGGTCTTGTGGGCGCAAGGAGAGGATCTGAGCAAAGACGAGGGTTGCGAGGGAGGGTATGAGGAGAAGGGACAGCATGTCGACATTTCCCAGTCCACACACAGACAACTTATGGCTTCTCTCTTCTTGAATAATGTCGCTTAATGTCGCTGCACTCGCAACAGCACTGCACCTGTTTGCACCTGTTTGTTTTTCACAGTCACACCGCTTGTCAATCATGGAGACAAATGCTAATCTTTTATAATGCAGCGTCCTATCGTAGCTCTCTCGTATTAAATACAATCAAATACACCGATGCCGTGCAGAGTCCAATCGCAACAAGCACACACGCATAACAAAATGCATACCGGCACCGCTGAATCCACGGATCAAACATCCTCCGACCCCTCTCCGGCCGTCCTCTCACCTCTCGCAGCTTCACACCGTACATCTGGTCCAACAGTCGGTTCGGCTTTCCAATAATCCTCAGCAATCGCCCTAGCAACCGTCCAGTCACTCCCCCCTGTTGCTGAGGTGCATCGACAGGCCTGGCAACAAAAGGGTAGCCAAACGAAATGCCCCTCAGTGATCTCTTGGGGTCATTTAGCCTTGCTCCGCCGTCGTCGTCTGAGCTATGCTTCTGGGCGATCCACCTCGGAAGTAACGCATTCACCTTTCCCGTTCTCTGGCCCTCCCCTTCCGGCCCACGACCCACCTCTCGTCCCTTGCCCTTCACGTCCCCGACCTCGTTCCGGCCAACTCGCCGCTTTCCTCTCCTAAAACAGCAGCAAAACACCTCCACCAAACCTCCACTCGGTCCCCTTCCCGAGAAATAAAACTCCCAAACTCCCATCCTCGGCGGCTGCTCCCCGGAACTCGTAAAGTGCCATCCACCCACCAGCCAGAGCACCGGACACAAGAATCCCAGCCAGAACGCCCAAAATGCCGGCGTCAAGTTCATGAATCCAAACAGCACTGGCTGTGTCTTTGCCCGCGGGATGATTTTGGTAATACTATGCCGCATTCGATTACTATCCGTCGGTATTCCACGCCTGTGATCTTGATCCCACCGGCGTGTGATGAACGATTCCGAAGTTGAAGGTGGTTGTGGCGACATGCTTGGTCTGTTGGGTCCAATAAGCCCAATCTCCGGATCCCTCGTGTAGTCGTCCGTCCCGTTTGACGGTCCCGCCTCTGCCCCACCAACCCCGTACCTCCTCCTCACATCATCCGCATACCGAATCGTCTCCTTCCCTCCATAACTCATCTCTTCACCCTCAATGCAATCACCCTCAAATCCATATCCATACCCACATCCGTATCCATACCCATACTCCTCATCCACCTCCTCACTCGGCGCAGACTCCACATCATCCCCGTCCTTTTCATCGTCCTCATCCTCGTCATACTCTTCATACTCATCATAATACCCTTCATGACTCCCGGGGATCTTCGGCATCATAGCCACACCCTTTGTCCTTCTTGAACTCGCGTCACTATACCCCTTCGGCGGCCTCAACCCTACATTCGGATGAGGACCAGGGAACGGTGGTCTCAAATCCAGTGGGGGAATTGTCGGTGGTTCCGGAGGTGCCCCTACTAGAGTTGACTGTCCCGGCGATGCTGGAATTATGGTTTCAGAGGTCGCTGGACTCGCCGCACCAGGTATTGTGGAAGTCGCATCCGGCGTCTGAGTCTGAGTCTGGTCTCGTTGCGTTGTCACGGACTTGACTGAGTTTTGTCTACCCATACTTGCGCCTGCCACAGGACTAGGAACAGACTGCACGGGAACAGTGCTTGTGCTGCTACTCCTTCCTCTCGACGAGGTTTGTGACGTTGTCCTGTTCAACGGTCTCGTGATAAATGGCGACCCGTATATCGGACTTGGACCTACACCAACACTATCACTACCAAATGCCAATGGTAACCAGAGCAAATACTTACGTGGAACCTCGGGCGTCGCAGGACTCGGACCCGGACCTGCAGGACTAGGAATCCCAGAAAGATTCGAACAATTCGAAGTCGGAGTTGCATACTGCGATTGCGGCGACGACGCCGAAACCGACGGGAGACTTGTATCCGCATCCCTCTCTCTAGACCCTCCGCCTCCAACCCCACCTCCCACCACAGGCATCCCAACCATAGCGGGCGCCGCCGGGCTCCCACCACCCAGAGCACCAACGCTGCCAGACCCAGACCCAGCAGACCCATTCGTCCCAGTCGTAGTCCCAACACCCGATTGTCTCCTCGATGATCCAGCAGTACCCACGTTCGTACCTACATCCCCACCAGCACTTCCCGTCCCAGATCCAGATCCCGTGCTCCCACTTCGCCTTCTCCCACTCGTACCCCCAGTCCCGGTCCCAGTCGCGCCTGAATTGGATATACTACTACTGTTCCTCGCCACACCGCCAGCACCAGAACCACTCCTTACTGAACTGGGTGATACATTCCCTGCACCACCACCACCACCACCACCACTACCACTGCCTCGGATGGAGCCAAGGATTGATCCGGCTTTTTTGAGGGACTGGAAATCGGTGGATGTGGATGTTGGGGAGATGTAGTCTTGTTCGACGATGGGTGAGAGTTGTTTGACGGTTGGGTATGCGTAGGCATAGCCGTAGACGTTTGTTGTTGATGGGGGAGTTATGGTTGGGATGAGGGGCCGGTTTGGGTGGTGGAAGATGCTACCCGCTGGAGGACCTGGACCTTGCCCTTGCCCTTGCCCTTGCCCTTGCCCTTGTCCTGGTGATGGGTGGAGTGGCGAGGTGGTTTGGAGACGGAGGTGACCTTTTGGTGGGTGTTGGTAGAATTGGTGTTGGGTGGGTTGTGTGTGTTGAGGGGGTACGGAATCTAGACGGACGACTGCGGGGTCTGATGTTCCTCCTCCTACCCCCACTCCTCCTGTGGTTGGGTTTTCGGTTCCGAGATTGCAGGAACTCGAGCCGGAACCTATCCTCCATCGACCGAGAGTTCCCATGGGTCTGTCATCCTCGATTTCGGATAATAATCTGTCGGCCCATCCGGGGGTGGAGTCGGGGTTTATCCCGCCATTGCTGCCACTGTTACTTCTGCTTCCGCTGAGGTTTCCGGCGTTTTCGACGAGGGAGCCTGAGAGGGAGCTTGGGGAGGAACGCGGGATGGGTGGGCTTATGGATAGGAATTGGCGGTGGGTTGGTGAGGAGGTCGAGTGGTGAAGGTCGGTGGTCGTGGTTGTGGAATGCGAGGGGTTGGTGGATGATGTGGATAGGGTTTGGGAAGAATGGGAGGAAGGGGAGAGTCTACGTTTCCAGCGAGAGAATCTGTCTAACATTATGCTTTGAGGTGTAGGTTATTTGTAGAGGAAGGACTGAAAGGGAGGGAGGGAGGGAAACGTGGTGTTGTGTTAGTGTTAGGTGGATGAGTAGTATAACGCTCGACGTTATCACTCTCGGATGGTTTGGTAAGTGGGGGACTGGTAAGTTTGCGAAAGTAGAGGGCCGACCTCGAGGCTTGGCACCCCAAGTTTTTATATACACGCTGGCGCCGTCACCTTTGTCCACCCTCTCCCACCTCACCATTACCACCACTTCATCAACGGACCATCACCCTCTCCACCTCACCCAATCAGGGGAAGGGGGAGCTTCTGGGCCCTTTGGTCATAAATCTCATGGTCGGCGAAGGACTTCCGGCTCAGGGCCCTGTGTTCCATTCGGACGTTCTTACAAGCTTCGTCACTTTCGGATGTAGGAGTATTACAGGCGCGTGCATTTCATTTTCGAGTGAGTGATTGGATAACGTATTGTGTCTTGAGTGTTGGGAGTGGTATCGTGGGCTTTTTTTGTGTATGCATGATACAATCAATGAGGGATGGCCTGCCTGTGCGTATGGACTGCCGCACTGCGTACATGTGTTACGATTGTTAGTCAGGTCACTACTACCGATGGAATTCCGAACTTGTTGGTCTGTTTTCGTTTCTCTTTTAATTTTGAGTGTGTGAAGCCGTCGATCCTGAGAGTTTCCGAGAGACCTTGATGAAATCATATTAGGTGTACATTGTTCAGTAATTCAATTTAGGTGAGTACATCGACGCTATCTAATCATACATCAATGCGTAGTATACCCAAGTTACGTAGGACGCATCGTGATGTGTGACATACGATGTGAGTTTCTTCCGGGTGTGCAATGCGGTATGGGCGAGGCTGGGTCGAGGCAACTTTAACAGGGGGGCCTCTTGCCCACCGGGTGTCCTGGGAAGCCCGACAATTTTGGAATCGACTCGGGGTTGATTAAGGAGGTACCAATGGCTTTAGAGTCATATCAAACTCTTATGAGTGGAGCAACTACAACCATGAACAGAACGGAAAACATGACCGAGTAGGGTGTACGGCTGCGTGAAGGCAACCTTCTTGCCGGTGAAGAGGGTGGCGGCGATGGTGCAAGGCCTGCTAGCTCCCCAGCCCCCCCCCCCCCACTCGCAACACAGCCTCCATGCAACACGTTTGTTGTGTCTACTTACTGAAAAGTTCTCGGAATGAAGAGATACCACACCCGGTTCTCCCGGTATCGTGACTCTCATTCGCCAAGGTTCTGGTTCGGAGGATACTGGATATTGCGCCTGGACTCTAAATGAAATCGGTACAGTCACTGGGTACGAGGTTTGTGTGATCTTTTCCTTTGTCTGATGCGGATGCCTGATGTCGATCATGGGTGCTGTAAGTTTGTAAGTTTCAGCGGTTCTGGAAACGCTGGTGGGTGCTGTAAGTTTGTAAGTTTCAGCGGTTCTGGAAACGCTGGCTAGAATGTATGGTCAGTGTTGTTGGTGGGTATAGACTGACGCCAATTGGTAGTGAGTTGACCGGATTTCAATCTTGGGCCCAACCCGGGCTCCACATAAGACAGGGTTATCGAATTTGATATAAGTTCTTGAAGATTATAGATCATGGGCGTTCAGCGTGCGGCCAGTCAACCCAATTCAATGTGGCATAACCGAGAGACGGTGATCTGTGGGAGTGCGCCTATAGAACAAAGACAGATGTCAGGGAAACGATATTTCTAGGAGAAGCCATAACCCGTGTGAAACCTTCAGATATAGTCTGTATATCGCTTGGAAAGCCAAAGTTTTCAAAAGAAATAGGAGCCAAGTGCCAACGGGTATTGTAGAAATTTCGGAAGCTTGTAATATAGGACACTGTAAAACAAGGTT
>JAEUWK010001874.1:0-21106 GCA_018524425.1 Podaxis sp. AQ795752 | reverse complement strand
CGACGAGTGGCGGCCAATCGCTTGTGGGTCATGGCTTGGAGCTCGCGTTTTTCAGGGGCGGTCGGAATGCGCTGATCGCGGGAATAAGGCAAACAGGCTGGAGGTATTTCTGGTCAAAGATGACAGGGCCTCGTCCGCGAGCTCTCGCGGACTTGGGATGGGGCGTTTCCCAAGCGTTTTTGGGTAAATACGTACCCCACGCCGAAGCCCACGACTTGAGCGTGAATGGTCTTTGATCAAACGAGTGAGGTGCGGTTTTTTTCCTTGTGTGGTAAGTAGAGAATCAGCGATTACACGTGTTTCCACGACGGAAACGTGGTAGACGAGGGTAGGCGCAGGGGACTTGAGCCCCCAATGGTGGTCGGATCATCAAGGGAATCCTGCCATTGAGAGATGCTGTTAGGTCCATTGTCGCTTGGGAATGGCACTGATAGGCATTTACACAGTGCTCGACTTCGATCATTTGATAGTCCACCTTGCCGGTGATACCTGGGCACCTGGTTGAGCGTCAAAACCATTCATCCTTTGTTCGGTCTATTAAGTTTCCCATGGCCTTGTCATGTGGTCTCCAGCTTCGAGTTCAAAAGGAAGATAGTCTTCAGGCTTGGGTATTAACGAGCGTTAATGAGCGCTCGAGACAGGAAGTTGTTAGCTGGACTTCTGAACACGGAGGCATTAACGAGGAGAAGGCTCATTTGGGGATGAAGAAGAAAGGTGTTGCGGGTTTTCGCGAGGTCCAACGCCTGATCGAGTTGGGCGACGACTCACGAGAGGATGCTTCTGAAACCTTTATCCAGTTCCTTCGAAGGCGTTTGGGAGCCTTCCACTAAGGAGAAGAACCGATTTAAATGTTTGATAAGCCCGCGGTTTATATTCTTATCGGGTTCGATTTATCGCGAGTTGCGGTCTGGAAAATGATCAGAACCACAGTAGATTTCCACGAAGCGCATCGTTTGTTCACAAGGTTTGGAAGACTGTGTGGGCGGATCCTGGCGGATTCGAATGCAGAATCTGTTTAGTGATTTTGGCGGTGTGGGTTCAACCGGCGTGAGTTGTGGGTGAACTCGACCAAAAATATGATGCGTATGTAAGTTGATGGTCGTCTAGAATGGACTTCGGTGGTTTAAACAAGGGGGAGGTATTTTGGCCACCAGGATGCCGCCCATGTGGATACGGAGGAGGGCCGAGTGTGATCTTCATGTCACGATCAAGTATCATCCATCAAGCGAGAGAAAAGATATGGTTGATTTTTTGTGTGAGGTGGCGGAGATACTGCCTCAATCCCTGGCACGGTTGACAACGGATATGATTCCCGCTGAGTTTGATAATCTGAAGTCAATACGTGGCAGATAACGAACGGATGACCGGGATATCACAACTGCTACGTAAACCCTTAGTTGGTGTGTCGATATCCTCATGCCATGGTTCATGGACTTGTCATTACGTACTAGAGAAGGTGCAAAAGTAATTGCGAAACGCGAGGTTACAAATAGGATGAGTGGGGTGATTGATGCAAAGCGATGATTGGTGATAATGATGCGGAATGAAAGAGGATCATGGTATGATAATAAGGTGAATGTTGAGCGCTGATCTTATCGCCGGAGACGAAGAAGGTGAAACAGACAAATCCTCAAGCCTTGACTTTTGGAAACAAAGGGGTGAAGGGCAGGGCGGCGATTAGGAAGGGGATACTGGGTCATGGGACGAAAACTCTGGCAGGGATTTTGGCAGACTCTTGTCGTCCTCGTTGTGTCGGATGTTCGGCTGTCCGGAGATCGAGAAATGAATTAAGCCGGTTTAGATTAGATGGCAGCGGCGTGTCACATCTGTTGCCTTCGGAGCGTGATAGAATAAACAATACTCGTTTTGCGTAAGATAATGACGCATGGTGAAAATTTTTAATCGAATGGGTCAATGGAGGCGTGGGATTACACAACTGGGCGGGTTAGCTTGCGAACCTGAGCTACCGGCGTTGTGGGAAGAGTGGTGTGTGTGCTGTACGACATCAGACTACTGGGGAGGGGGGCATGGAAAAGTGAGTTAACTGATGGCGATGACACAGGGAGACTTGGAGAAGATTTGAGAGGAGTATCAGATATGATTAGACCAGAGGGAGGGCAAGGAGGACTTGGAAAACGGACGATGACAACGGAGATTAGATGGGTGGGAGGAGAGGATCCGGTTTGGCGGGGTGAGGGTGACAGTGATGAACATTTGATCGGATCACTCTGGTCTTGTTTGGGCGAGATCTACCTAGTTCTTTCCAGTCCACAACGTAAATCATTGTTGTTGGGGGGGTTCTGGTAGCTTATCAAGCCAATGAAAGCTGTATAGGGGTACATCGTGTGGACGGACAAGAGTGGACGGGGAGAAGATGTGTTGTGAAAGGGACAAGTAGTGCCAGTGACCAACGCTTCAGGTTCGTTGAGATTAGATTTGCGTCAACCTGTAACGGGGGCGAAAAAAATGGGGCCAAGAATACGGGTATGTATTGTGGACGTATTGTGAGTGTGAAGATGTCCCTGAAGAATGGTGAGGGGTGACCACGAATAGCGAGGCTCGTCTGCAGCCAGAGCCATTGTCGGGATTGTTTAGTCGATTTAGTGGCATTGTGCATGCACTGCGCATGGCACTTAGCGACGGTATGGAACCGGAACATAGGACCATAATGGTCGCGAGGAGAAGGATAAGTGAACTCCGTGTGTCGGAGCTTGAAATGTTATCTATTAGAAACAGGATAAATGTGATTGGCTGGTGGTTGTTATCAGCCGTTTATCTTCCTTCCCTTCTCCCCCCTTCCGACCCCTACCCCGCTTCCTTCTCGACCACTACCTCGCCGTCCTCAACGACGCACTTCATACGCCATCGCTGTCGTCCGCAGCATCGACACCATATACCGTTGTGCGCATATAGTCACTTCCGCCGCTCCCTGCTGCTCACTGTTTCCAACAGTGACTGACTAATCTAGCCTCGCGACTCTTTCGTGTAATACACCCTGCCACCTCAAACACTTCTATTCCTCATAAAATGTCTCCTGTCGTCCTTGAGACCCCAGTCATCAACATGCACAATGCCACTATGGGCTCCATGTCACGCATTCAACAGTTCCCTGCCACACAAGCGGAACAGCCCTCCAATCCGCCCCCGGAGACGCGTCAAGGTAGCGTTCCTTTCATTGCGTTTAGCTCGCATATATCTCATTCGCATACAAAGGCAATCCGGAGGAATCAAATGGTGCCTCCAATGTACTGGCTCCCGGCCGTTCACCTTGTATGAATTGTGGCACCACTGCCACCCCTCTATGGAGGCGTGACGCTGACGGTAATCCCGTTTGCAATGCCTGTGGTGAGTTTTCTTATCCAGCTTCCCCTTGTTTCATCCTTTTCCCGGTCCTAGCCCAAGAGACCTCATGAATCTCATCCACGTCATACACGTGGTCAAAGGGTGCACATACCTCGCGACGTACGCTGGTCTGTCGCCCTCTCGCTTCTAATCTTCCCATTCATAATTCGCGCTTGTGTTTCGTCTATGACACGCCATCTTGTCCATCTTCATCTTATACACTCATGTCTCCATGCTCTGCATGCATTGTGAACATGCGTCTGTTGGATGACACTTGTTCGTACCGTACTTGCCATATCAGTACCGCTTTGGTGCTATCAGTACGCTTAGTATCGCCATCTTCCATTGAAGATGGTCTCTGATTGGATTCTGGGTTTCAGCTCATCGCGCTGAGCCCTCGCTTCGCGAGTGCTTTGTCCTTGCGACATACTTCCGTGTCCTCCATATTTTCCCCATACAAAGCCCTCTTCTATCTATCAGTTGAATCATCAACACAAACATGGACGGGAAAGACTCACCAGATGACGGTCGTCTCCCAACTTCTCCCCGATTCCCACCCCATTCTCCCCACCCTCCCGCTCACTCCCCACCGAGATCTATCTTTCCGTCCAGAACTGTAGACTTACCTCATTATTTTCCTCCCACAGGTCTGTATCAGAAAACACGGCATATGCCTCGTCCCACCAACCTCGGCCGCACACCACCTCCGACTTCGAGCTCTGCCTCTATCCCCCCTTCGAACGCCCCGTCCGTCCCCTCAGGCGTGATCCCTTCATCCAATGCCGCCTCTACCAGTGGGACCACAACTTCCTTGGCCTCTCCGAACTCCAAGGTATCCAAGACGTCGCCCACTGTCTCTTCGACAACGTCTCCACACAAAGCTGGCGGGACCTGCCCTGGCGATGGTCGCTGCGATGGAACTGGTGGCACCTCAGCATGCTCAGGTTGCCCAACCTACAATAACGCTCTTGCTGCTGGGAGAGTGGGTGTTGAGGCACCGGCTGATTTGGCTTCACCCAATGCTGACGCAGCTCCTCCTAAGGCAACTGCGGATGCAGCCTCCCCTGCTGCGAACGAAAGTGATGCTAGCGCTAATACGAGTGCTGCCAAGAGGCCGAGAGCGGCTGTTGGTGCGCTGAGCTGTGCGAACTGTGGGACGAGCACAACTCCCTTATGGAGAAGAGACGATGTGGGCAATAATATCTGCAATGCTTGTGGTGAGTGATCTGGTCGAATTTATCCTAGTTTTCGGGACCTTTTGGTGTTTTCGCGTCCGTATCATCAGGCGCCAGCCAAAACATCTTATCAAGCATCCCTCATAATATTTGATCTCCGCTCGCGAACCGATAACTCGGGTTGCTTCTTTGAATACCTTATTTTTATCCGCTTCGCAACGGTCACTTCCTTGCCCAGCCCTTCTGTCCCCTGTCCTGGGTCCTGAGACTGACAGTCGCCTTTTGTCTTATCTGATAACAGGGCTCTACTTCAAGCTTCATGGAACTCACCGACCCAACTCGATGAAGAAGACGGTCATCAAGCGAAGAAAACGTGTTCCTGCTGCTGCTGGTGCGGCCGGTGGTAATACATCGGGTCGTATGACCGATCAGGCTGCCGCGGAGGCACTTGTTGCAGTTGGTCGTTTCGCAGCTGGAAATGGCGGCAATGGAGAGGAGAGCGATGTAGAGTCACAAGAACCCAAGAGGAAGCGGACCCGCCGTGGTAAGGTCACTCGTTTGGCCGAAAAAGATGATGAAGACGTCGTAATGGAGGGTGAAGAGGAAAGTGAAGGTCACGCTAGTTCGTCTCATAGGAAGAGGAATGCTTGGGATGGTCGGTCTGTCTCTCCGCAGAACCGAGCTCCTTCGAGGAGTGATTATCTGAGCCGTGGTCCCAATGCCACAGGTCCTTTTGCACCGACCGGTTCTCCGCACAGCGGGTTTGAGATCCCACCTCTTGCCGTCCTCAGCAATTCCGCCGCCGCCGCCGCCCTCCTGAATGCGCAATCCAGCTACATGCGTTCAGGATCTAATGCCCCTAGTCGCACCCATTCACCGCTTGGCCATGGCACCGCTGGCTATCCCTTGCCCCCTGGTCCTCCTCAGTTTTACGCTCCGGACCTCGGCATGCTCAACTTCAGTTTGGCGGTGGGTAACCTCATGGGCATCCCTACTCTCCCCGAGCTGGAGCGGCATTATATGGAGCTCGCTGAGCATAAGCGGCGAATGGAAGAGATGCTAGAACGTACCGATCGTGTCATGGCGGGCTTGAAGAGAGGTATCGACGAGATGCGCGGTGTCCTCACTCAGCAACAAGCGCCTCCCATGGCTCCCGCTGCCCAATCGGCACCCCCTCAGGAACCCCAGACTCAGGAATCACAAGAGTCTCAAGGCCGTGAGGAGGAACAACCAGCTCAATCCCAGCCACAGCCCCAGCCTCAACCTGCCATCCAGTCCGCGTCTGTTGTTCCCAGCGAACAGGAACGCCCTCGAGAGAGCGTGTGGCCCATCATTGAGGATGCCTCTCGAGAGTGATATTCCTTCGCACCCCTCGTTTTATGTCCGTCTCTTACTTTCTTTCACTCTGGACTTTGCGCTGTTTCAGTTCTCCCATGTGTACAGTTTAATTTACCTCTTGCCTCATCGCTTTCCCGGCGACGATATCCCTTTTTGATGCATTGGCTTCTCACCTATTATCGATCTTGGTTATATTGACGGATATGTTATTATATAGTTTGGGTTTTCAGTTGATCGCTTACTTCTCGCCTCGCCTTTTCCTTGACCTTTCGCGTTCTGTTTTACATATGTTCGGGCGGAGGGGTCATTCTACGAGGACAGATTCCGCAACGGATTCCACCCTTACCTTGACTTCTTCCTTCAGCTTCTTATTTATCTTCATGTACGTCCGCCCCATAGTACTTTCTGCATCCTCCTTCGCTTAACGCTTTTGTCTTCTTGCTTTCTATAATGACCGTTGTATCCGTGTCACAACCTCGCGCTACTACTGATTAGTCTCTAGATGCCACACACTGGCCTATTTCCTTCCTACTCTCCCCTTATCCCTACTCCGTATTTGTTGACTTTTTCTTACCATGGTACCCTACATATTGTATCTCGAGGTTGTGTAGAACACGCTTCTGGTTAATGTATCGTTTTAGCGCACCTGTGAATCCCCACGGGGTTGGTGCCCTGACTGACCACCCTGGCTGATGATAAACATGGGTCTGACTTGTACATCAATGAAACAAACTATTGCAAAATGCAAATATCACCTCGGGCAGACCAGTGTCGAGGAGTGGCACGCGTTAGCAGAACCAGGTGCTCATTGGGACCTCATCTGCGTACAGTAATCCTCGAATTGGGCAAGGTTACGATGATCATCAGAGCTCACGAAGGCTCATAAATTTTTCACAGGATCTAATGACAGGCTTCGCGGGTGCTTCCTTGTGAATGGTGTGCTTAAATACAGAAGTGCCGCTCATCAAGGTGATCGTTCCCAAGCTTAGCTGCTTCTAAACTGTTGCTGAACAATGCAAAACTCAAAAACTCCTCACCTTGCATCCCACCCAGCTGAAGGTGATCACTTAGCAGGGGAAGTGATACAACACCCTTACGAGCCTGTCGACCCTTTCACTGCCTCTATTCCGCTCCGCGTCTGGAACAACCGCAGGCATGACACAATCAACAGCATAGATGAGATTGGCCCACCACGCACTGCGGGCCCTGGTCCCCCACGTACGTCTCACGAAATTGGCCTCTCCAGCCGAAGTCCAAACATAATCGGAGGGAACCGACCTTCATTGGAGAGTACGAACAGCCAGGGACGACGTCCTACTTCTGCATCTGTCCCGATTCCTGTGAGGAGGAATGCTATCGATGTGACTGTCCCTCCCAGTTCTCCAGGGCCCAACGATACTCAGCAGGTGCCAGTCAATCAGTCGTACACCGAGAACCCTTATCAACTACCCTCTCCCACCCAAGCAAATGAAACCAGTATACCGAGACAGAGCCCTTCAGCTCAATCCCTGACAGCACGTCGTCTACGGAGGCAATCCCACTTGCCATCCCCCCACCGCAGTCATTTCCGTAGATTTGGTTCGCTTTTTGGCCAAGTCTCAGACTTGTTCTTACTGGAAGACGCCGACGAGAAGGCATCCACCTTAAGCGCTCAACATTCACCCGCAGAAGTCCAGGAAATTACGCGGAGGGAGAAGGTGGTGGTGTTCTTCACTAACGTCTTACTTCAACAAATCTACCTCAATTGCCTCCTCCGGTTGCCATACATGTACTACTCTCGCGTAGACCAAATATTTCAGGACGCACAACTTACGATGGAGGAGATTAAAGAGATGGCGTTGAGGGATAGCGTTACTGAGGATTCGCAGGGACCTCAAATGCCAAAAGCTTACTCACGACTGAGAAAGAACTGGGAGGGTTTCATTGACAACCTCATGCGAGAGTGGAAGACGCTCAATATCATTTCTGGGTTACTCCTTTCGTAAGCCCCATAGATCTTTCGTTCTACTCATAACCTAAAGGTTGTCACTGTGCGCTTACTTACCAGGGGCATCCTGACGATTTTCCAGATTGATGACGCACAGTCTGACCCCATCACTCGCTTTATGGCATTCTGGTCCCTGATCTCCGCGCTCCTCAGCCTGTTATATGGGTGCTTCTTTATTGTTAGGTTTTCGGGAATGCGAGGAGTCCACAAAGCAGCAGAATGGGCGATTGTAGGTGTGATACTGTCCCCCAATCACTCGTTACTTAGCATCCCGTATACAGGAAGCCCAACGTCAACAAACAGTATTCTGGAATGTATGGGTTATGTTGGCAATGCCAGCGATCTGGCTAGTCTGGTAAGAGTTGCCCTTTAGTAGCGAAATGAAGGTACTGAATACACGTGTAGGTCAATTCTTGCGTACATCGCATGCATAATGGCTTTCATGTGGCGAATCCGACCTAACGAACCAAATGCAGAGGTGGTTCCTCGAATCGGATTTGCAACAGAAGGCGGTTTTCGGATCTTCATTTGTTGTGTACTCGGGATCGGAATCCTTTATGCTATACTTATCATCAACACGCTCCGGCGATATGGTTCCAGCATGGATAAAGCTTGGAAGCGTCGTATTAAGGACTTCAGGAAATCATACCGGGAGAAACTCGAGTTGCTGCGTGAGCCATCGTCTCCAGTTCCAAATGTTGGAGTAGTCGAGCCTACCCCACCTCCGAGGTCGACCCCGCCTCCATTATTTTCACCACAGACACCTGTTATTCCTACAAAACCATCGTCACCGTTACGGGCCTCGTTTACTAGGACTTTGCATAACCCCCCATCACCCAGCCCTTTACGTGGACGCAGGTCATTATCCCCTATCTATGCTATACTTCCTGCGCATCTTCATAGAATGTCACCTGAAAGCGAACGACTCGGTTCGCCACAAAGCGTGGTCGAGACCGATAATCCCCAGGCAGAGCAAAACGGAGCATTGGGACTTTACTTCGGAAAACCTGGGGAATTGGATGAACCGTCTTCCCCAGACATGGATGCAGGAGCTGGGGGTTCCCAAGGAACCAGAAGATCAGTAGATGAAACCTCGACGGAAGCAAGGCAACTGCACTCGGACGCTGCTGCAGGAGGAATAATTTCACCGATCAGAGTGGATCGACACGTGGATTCAGATGCTGTCGACGCCACACATTCAAATATTGACCAGGTTGCGTCAAGGAGTCAGACGCCGTAGAGTTCCCACTCCAACTGAGGCTACAGGGTGCCCAGCGGAGAGCACCACCGACTGCCTCTTATTCACTGATAGCGTGCTTCTGGAGTACCTTCCTCGGTGTATAGTATACACTACTGTTGAATATGTCAATACCCAAGCTACAGAAAAATATTCTTATACGGCCGATGGGGAAATTCAGTTCATGATCCTCAACATAGGACGATCACGAGGTCACCACATCACGAACATGGCCGGTATTGGTCCTGACAGAGGCTTAACTGAGCTCTTCCTGGCGCCCGTGAGCTTGAGAAAAGAGTCCATGAGCGCCTTCTGGCCTTCCCACCCCTTCCCACCCGTTTGGCACTCCCAAGGCAACCTTTCACCATTGCAAACCTCCCAGATCTCTCCCCAAGTCGAGATTTAACTAACTGATCCAAAAGTCTCTCAGAGAGGTGTCATGCATCCCTACCAGTCTGTGGATCCTTTCACGCCGTCAATTTCTTTTCGTATTCAGAATAAACAGAGAAGCAATAACATCAACAACGTCAATGAAATCGGCCCACCACATTCACTCGCTAGGCATCGTCCCACGAGCCCTTCACAGCACAAGGTCACTCAGTCTGCTCCAGACCTTCCTACCTACTCTAGTCTATATCCCGTACTATGCTGATGACAGCAGAAGCGCCGGTGACACATCGTACCCCAGGCCGGATGGCGAGACAATCGATCTAGAGCCCCGAAGGTGGTCTGTCAATATCTATCCTGTTCGTGCTGTACCACGAAGACGGAACGCTATGAATACGACAACTATGGGCTGCCATTGCCTGCTGAGGGCAGGGAGGGTCAGCAGGATCGCCCATGTCAAACTTTGAACACTAGGTCCAGTTTTCGCAAGAGCAGCAGGACGGAATAGTATCGACGTCAGCAACGATTGAACATGAATCGTCGCGATGATTACGAGCTAAAATGACTAGTGGTATGTAGAGTGGAGTTAATACAGCCCAGGCAGTTACTACAGCTCTGTTATCTTCGTTTCGTCGTATTGTATATCTATGCCAAGCAAATCGATATTACAGTCGCATCCATGTAAACTTGGTTTGGATAGGTATCAGGACAGATGAATTACGCGGACACGGTTTGGATGTAGAGACGTGCGAGGCTTCTTGGTAATGGCAACTCCAGGATCCTGCGTATGATCATCATCCATTCCAGGCGTGAGTGATCGTTTGAATGGGCGCCCAGGTGCAGGGTCGGATGTGGGATGATCAGTTGTTGATATAGCGGTGGTCACTTCATTTGCCAAACTCGAAACAGAGGGTCCAGTTATCGGTTCCACATATCGTCTGAGGCGGAGATCAACCAATGGCGGAGCTTCCTTGATGTTTGTTGCCAATGCAAGGCAGGGGATCAGCTGCATCACGAAGTCATAAAAAATGGACGGATATGTCGCTGAGTCGCTGATTCTCTCCACCTGTTCCCGTTCCAAATATGCGGTGCACAACAGCTCGCCAGAGTCAGCCAAATAGTCGATAAAGGAGTGAAGCTTGTCGTGCAACACTTCTCGCAATTGAGTGGCTAAATGATCCTTTCGCGTGAAGACTTTTTTACGTTCGTTGGAGCACTCCAACCCATTGATGAAGACTGATCGTGCGTAGGACTGTGAGGGCGGGTGATCAACCCGAGCGGTGAGGATCCACAATGCAATCCACCAAAGGGATTCCAGGTCGTGCTGGAAGTTGTACACAACCGGATATGGTGTTCTCGTACGGAGCTCTGGTTGCCTCGCTGGCACATATTTTCCTGTCTCTTCCAACATCATGATCATATCCTCAACGACTTCGTGCGAGAATGGCGGGCGTTTCATTTTGAGAAAAAGGAGCGAGCCAGTTAAGAGCTCATATGCCATGAAAAAAGGTGTACCCTGCAAATAGATGAGCAATGAATACCGAAAGAGTTGCGATACCCTCACTGTTTTGGGATCCGTCGAGCTGGGCAAGGCCGATTGAAATTCCTTGGCGTATTCCAGATCGCTCAATTTACCTTGAGCTTCCATGTCCTTGCCCAGAAAAAGGATATTTCCTGTGCTGACATCACGATGAACCCAGTTGGCGACGAACATAACAATGAGGGCTAAATTAGAATTAGGAGGAGGTCTTTCTTGTCGCCGTGTTTACGTACCCATCCNTTGTACTCAGCAACGACCACAGTATCCGGAGCCACCAACTTTTCCGAACCCGACCAAAGTCTGGACGCGTTGCTAAGCTCGAAACACCCATCTATCCTGAAGTTTGCACCCTCAAGTTCCGAAGCAAGGTTCGTGTTGGGGCAGTCACGGTACTGAAGATGGGCTTCGGTAAGCCTGCCATCACTATCGGTGGAAGAGAAGGTGTAGTTGGCCAGTTCCTTCGCAATTTTTTCGAACGCAGAGAACAGTGCGGCCTCGTTGGCTTTGAGTTTTGAAGGAGAATCAGGAAAGTCACTCCACTGGAGCCCGTTATCATCCGCCGATAGAACAAGGAGGCCGGCGTTTTTCAACGTTTCAACACAAGCTGTGACGTCTTCTTCGGCAGGAATGAATGGTAGATAGGAGGTTCGAAACTCCTCGACGCCACAGACCCACATTTCGGAGTCCATCTCGCGTCCAACTTCGTCCCGGTGGCTGGCTACGACGGATCCATCACTCCGGGAACGGTGCAAGCGGGGTGTGGAATCAATTCTAAAGCAAAGGCTGAGACGGCAGAGGGGGCAGAGCGATGAAGATGGTCCTCACGAGCTCATATAAAGATACTTGGACCTTGGAGGCGTACGGGAACGGCGTTCAGGTTGCGAAGACTGGAGACACAGTATAGTTAGAAGAGGCACCTTGCTGGGTCCTTCTGTGAGGTAGACACGACAGTTCTGAGTGAACAACCAACAAAGTGCTATATCGTGGTCACGTGCAACCTCTCAGTTCAGGCTTGTTCTTGCTACACTACCAAGTCTCGAGATACGGCGATGTTAGTGAGCAGGAGTCAGACTGAAGGCAATATCAACACACCACCTTTGTTCCCAGATCAAGGCATTATTGGGATAGAGAGAACAAGGTTAATAAGCGAATGGCTACCGCCTTCAACAAATAGAGCTGGTCCTTCCCAGATTAAAGGGTCCACAGTGGTCCAACGTCCACAATGGAGCAAGAGGCGCGTAACGCCAGGGATACCTCAAAGCACCAGTGTATCAGTAATCCCAGAATGTCCAGCGTCACACAGGCAGCAAAGCAACAAAGTACTGGTGCCAACGATTGAAGATCAATTATAACAGGGATTACGAGCCAAAACAGCTAGGAGGTGCGTAAAGCGGAACAGCGCCAAAACAGCTACTACAGCTCGATTATAATCATGTCATCCCATTATATCGAAGTCCCAGTAAGTCGCAAAGTCGCCTCTGTCAATTATGCAAATTCATTTACACTTTCTACAACAAAAGAAATTCTTGGAACGCACATAATCATCCGTCCCTACCGTGGTGGTGGTTACCTCGTCGTCTCGAAGCTCGATTTCCAGCCTCTTTAATGCTTTCAGCTTGGCGAGACGCTTGGGACGCTCAGATACATTCCCCCAGGTAGTAGAACCAGAGTAGCTGCACATTTCCAGCACCTTAACACTGGTTGTGTGTTTCTCCACGATCGTTTCAAAGAAACGGTTCACCAGAGCCGTATCGTTCAGCGTGGGCTCGGCCCAATACTCCTCCGTGTTCGATAACCAGAGCTCTTCCACACCAGAGTACGTCGACAGATAGTCAAGAAACCCATCTTCCAGATCCAAGATATTGAAGGAGATGGATTTGAGGTGAATACGGCAGGTGTCCAGTGCTCTCCACATCTCGTTTAACCCCTGCGAGGCGTACTCCGGTCGGATGTCTAGGGAAATCAAATTTGACAGGTTATCAAGAGAGGAGAATTTGCTGAGGCTAAGCGCTGTCGGTATTCCAAGTGAGAGTCTCCTAACGTTGCGCAGTGATGCCATTTGGCGATATATTTCGTCCAAGTAGATGAGGTCCGGATGGTGATAGTGGGGCTGAAGTTTGATTTGGAGGCCGACGAGATCAGGACTATTGCGAAGAGCTTGTGCAGCTCCCGAGAACAAGGGTCCGGCCTGCATATGAATTCGAGGGAAGGTGATTGACAACTGCGAAAGGTTGGAGAGGTGGGTAAGTTGGGGGTACGGAAACGAAACATCGCAACTCACGTCGACGGAAACGTTTCGCAGGTCGTCTCGCGAACGAAGAAGATCGATCACGGCTCCGCCGGTGTCTCCTACGTCGAAAGCGTGAGTTCGCCATCTATCTCCATCGTGTGAAATACAGCCCAGCGAGTTGTGAGACTGGACGTACTCAACAACCTCCAAGTTGTGAAAATGTCCGAGTGCACCCAGCAGGTATTGCGATATCATTTGTGCGGCTTGGAGCATATCCTTATCGGATGGCCGCTCTGGATACCCAAAACTTCCATCCCTCTCCATCAGGATGTGCGGTGCGAAACCATTCGCACTGGCAACAGGTGCAAGGCATCGAATCTTCAATGTCCTGGCAAACAAGTGTATACGGCCGGGTCTAGAAGCCATGCGAATAAGACCTCGAGCATTGCTTCAATCGGAGAGGTCAAAACCAATAGTTGAGAGCACCTGGGGGGTTAGAATGCCAACCGCATACTTGCAGGTGGCCCGAAAGTTGGCTAGATCCTTCCACCTGGAAGGCTGTAGCTCGCCTGGTAAGCAATACGATGTGAAGCTGGGGGTATGTGCGAGACTCACCAATTCAAGATAGCCGGCGATGGTTTCCACAATCTCTACGGGAAGATCAATGACCGTGATCATTGTCGATAACCGCAGTTAAGAACAGATGGACTTCTTTATCTAGCCAGATGGTGGGTCTGCTTTTCTTACGCGACGCTGGTTCTTCGGGGCTTCGGCACTTTAATTCGACAAACAGCGGCGGTGATGTTTTTTTAGAGTACGTGAACGGTATGGCAAAAAGGAATCATCAAGGATTAGTCGGGTCTAACTTGTTCTACATAACAATCACTTCCCCAGTTGGAGTGCTATCATGCGACTGACCATAAGCATAAGCTTTGATCATTGTCTTTGCTCAGCCTCGCTGTATGTCTTTCTATAACGCGCGTTATGTTTGTTCACTCTTCTTGTCGAGACCGGCCGACCTACTTTACAACTTCGTAGACGTTTCATGATCGCACCTAGGGTGCGTTGAGCCCATTCAGCAACACCAGCCACGTCGCTTTGCTTCGGGGCGAAATCTCCCCCCTTAAGTATGTGGCTAGAAACAACTCTTCTGAAGGGGAGATTCTTCAAATGGGTTCGACAGGGGGGCTCGCGATATTCTCAAACATGTAGAAGCAGGACATTCCATCCATCCCTCACACCCAGACCTTTCGTGAAAAAAAATACATGCGCATATCATAAGGCATAGTTTTCATTGGGCGTTGGTATGTTATATGCGATGCAGTGAGTCGACATGGCTTATGATAACCACGAGGAAAGGCAGGAGGAAAGGGGCAGACATGTTTAATTATGCCTCTGCTGTTCTCGGAGTTCTCTTCTTAGCGGTGGTGTTCTCCCTGAGAGGGAGGGGAAGATGGGAGATTAGGACCGTATGATGAAACGATAGGACGGGAGTTTGACTCACCTGAACCCGTTCTTGAACCTCCTCGACACAGTCTTCAAGTACCTCATCCTGCCGGTACCAGTTGTCTTTCTGCGCTTCGCCTTCTGTCCCCATTCGTAGGAGCGAATTTTAGCAGATGGATAACCGCATGAGGCGCAAGCTAACTAGCGATAAGTCGAGGGCTGCAGCTGTCTTTAGATCGGGGCGTACTTTTGTGTTGCCTGTGGAAGGCGCGGTTCCCGCAGCGGCGGCAGAGGGTGTGGGACTTGGTGTGTCGCTTACTATTGAGATAAAAGAACACGATTAACGGGTGTAACGAAGACTGGGATTTCGAAGCGGACGCACCCGAAGGACGAGGTACCTAAAGAAATGTGCCATATTAGAACAAAAACCAGAACCTCAAGACCTCGGTGACGCACCTTTTGTCTATGGATCGCAATACAGAAAGTGAAACAGATATAGAATCAGCAACCCACTCGAAGCAGACGATAAGACCGAACAAAAGCAAAGCACAGAGAGAGCAGCGATCGTATGTCCGGCAAACTTCAGACTGTTCCCCCTCATCCAACCCCATCCCCATGCATCCAACACATCCAGCCACAATTTTCGTGCAAAATGTTGCCTACACTATCGACGAGGCCGCCTGAGGTTATCTAGCATGGATTCAGACTCACCATCTCGCCGTATTCTTGAGGGTGTTGCTGTCGGGGTCGGTGTGGACTGGGATGTAGACTCTTGCCTTTGTTGTTGTCTGTTGGGGCAGATCAAGCAGCGTGGGAACATTGGCAGGATGCTTTCTTTTATTGGTAAGTATCCATCTGAATCGTGTTAAATGTCAGCCCTAACCAGGCATTGCGAAGAATTTCGTGTTCATAGTATCCCAGGATTTTGTTGGCTCCAGCCCGGTCACTATAGTCTCACCCCTCCTTCGTTGGCTACTTTTTAGTTGCTGGATCGCACGAAGCCTCTCACCATCCCCGACGTGAAACCATCATCGTCAGGGTCATGGGGAGTGAATTTGCTTTCCGCTCGAATATTTCCCAAGGTGAAGATCAAGGAGGAACGTTGGGGGATATCTCACCAACTATGCGAAAACTGCTATGCATGACAAAGGAAGGAGTGCTTCAGGTAATGAACGACATTGCTGAGGCGCCAGACTCAGACACAGCTGTTTCATAAAACGGACAAGGATTATCATTACATAAACAAGAAAATATGCAATAAACATGCAAATCAGAAGTGCAATACTGTGTTGTGGAACCACGTGCACGCCCACCCTCAACTTTGACTGAATGGCATTAAAACAATAGCGATTTTCTTGTACATAATACAAGGCATGAAGGCCATATGAACGTCTTTCAAATCCTGCGTGTTGATAATCAATCTAGGGAAATGTGCATCGGAGTGGGTAGCAAAGGGCACTACCATACGCGCGGATGCTTAGATGTCATGCATGTTCTGATCGGTGAGAGTAACTGTGGGCGGTGTTTCCTCTCGTAAGCTGACAACTTTCATTGCATTCTTTCAGGCCTACTTATTTGTACCCACCGTGTTAGAAATAGGTTGTGTCCTGATGACGAGGAGCGCCTAATTGGTGCACCATTTTCGGACATTGACCCTGATGTCCTCAAGGTTCCATCAATCAACGAAAGCTGTTCTTTGATTTTCAGCTGTTTCGCCCTTCACCTCTCTCCATTGCCCCTCATAGTGTCCTCCAAGACCGTTTTTCGTGCAATGGAACATGCGGCAGAAACTGGGTTTGCACAGCAAGCGGAGACTCATCAACGACACATGCCAGGATACATGTCCAAAGATCCGTTCAATCCCTCCATTGCCCAGAGCATCCAGAACAAACGCATGGGCTCAACTTTTAAAACCATTGACGACATACCTCTCCTCCGTCGTGCGCAAGTACCTCCCTTTCAATCAATCCAGTCCGTGCAAACTCCATACTATTCGTCCCCTGTTCCACCTGTGTATCCTTCTCAGCCGGCATATCACTCCCAGCCTCCGGCTACCCAAGTGCCTCTATACCACCCTCAGCCCACATATCATTCTCAGCCAATGTATCCCCAGTCGACTCTAAATGCCCCTCAGTCCGCTCCTCAGCCCCAGTCACAGTATCTCTCTCGACCTCCATTCACCTCTCAGCATCCAATTTCCTTTGGTCGAGTACAGCCTTCCCAAGCTACCCAGCCACCAGTCATTGTGCAACCACACTCGTCTGCCCACCCAACGGTTATCCCACCAGTCACTGTGCACCCACGCTCATCTGTCCAGCCACCGGGTACCCAACCAGTCATCATACGATCGGATGATGGGCAATCAGACTTAAGCAGCCGAGCGTCATGGAAGCGGTCGGGAAGATCATCAAGCGCACCCCTTCCAGAGAATGTGGTCACGTCCCGACGTGTTGGCAGACCGCATGGGCAGAGGTGGATGTTCGACATAGCAAAACCACACGAGGAAGACAGTAATAGTAGCCGGAGTCGATTTCATCGTCTGTCACGCTCTCGTTCTCGTTCTCGTTCCCGCTCCCGTCGTCGCTCCAGGTCACCTCGTCATCATTCTCGCTCTCCACGTTCGCGTTCCCCACCTCAATTTCGCCGTAGGTATTTCTCAGCTGGGCATGACGCGCGGCCTTCTAATAGTCCTGGCCACTCACTCAGTCCCGAACGACAACTACCCCAGATCCCAAAAACTCGCTCTGAGAGCTCTGTGGTCTCGCCTCTGTCTCCTGCCTACAGCTCGACGAGCCCGCAAGAGGAGCCTCTCAAAGATGCGGATCACAGGAAACTGGAAACACAAACACCCTCATGGAGGTCGTGGCACCCAAGTTCTCCGGTTGGAGGATCCCCTTCAATACCGCACTCTTACTCGCACTCTCCTATGGTTGCGAGTATTGAAACCTCTATCCACTCTCAAAATGTGCCTTCCGTAGTGGAGACTGGCGGGTACACTCCAGGACTGCATTCTGTTCCTTCTCACACGTCCGGTCAGCCGGCAACCCACTCTCCATTCGTGCGTTTCATGGAAGACAAAGACGAGCTCGGGACCGAATATCCTCGTCCGCTCAGTCGTCTGAGCACGCCTGAACAATCCCCGCAGGCTAACGAAGAACCTCCGAAACCGTATCACTACATAGAAGCATTCCTCTCTGACACCTTGCCTCGGCAGATTTACCTGTATTTTCTCCTTCGCCTTCCAGCTCTATACTTCTCTCGAGTCGATCGAATTTTTCAAGAAGCTGATCTCACCCTCGAGGAGATCAAGGACATGGCACTCCAAGCCACGGCGGAGGACAATAAGACATTCCAGTACAACATGCTGAGCTTGGGATACTATTACCCCTCAGAGGCTTCGAACTTATCCCCAGCGTATCAACGACTGAAATCGGGATGGGAGCACTTCATTGATAATCTCATGAGGGAGTGGAAGACACTCAACATCATCTCTATACTCCTCCTATCGTAAGCCGCCTACATCATGCTATTTGGAAGGACATTTCTCATTCGGGCCTTGCAGTACAATAATGACAATGTTCCAGATTCAAGGTGCAGGCGACGACCCTATTACACGATATGTTGCCTTCTGGTCCCTTCTCTGTGCTCTTCTCAGTGTACTATACGGTTGCTTATTTATCATTCGGTTTTCGACCATGCGAAAAGCATATAAAGCCGCGGAGTGGGCTCTAGTGCGTCATGACAAGACCTTCTTCCTCAGCTTCTGACCAAATATTCAGGAAGCACGAAAATCTCAAACTATTTTTTGGAATGTTTGGGTCATGTTAGCGATGCCCGTGATCTGGCTTGCCTGGTATGTCCCTTGGAATAGACAATAGTCTCAGGCGTTGACGTGATCTCAGGTCAATCCTCACTTTCATAATGTGCATCATGCTCTTCATGTGGCGAGCGCCCGCAAATCTACCATCCGACTACATCTTCCCTATATCTCCTTCAACCGAGCTCGGCCTCCGCATTTTTATTTGCGTCGTCCTGGGAACGGGCATAACTTATGGTACCCTCATTATGAACACCTTCCAGAAATATGGCTCGCGGATGGACGAGGCATGGAAGCTTCGCGTCGAAAGTTTCATCGCAACTACAGTCCCTGCTCCTGCATATCCACCCCCGCCTCAATATCCCCAGACTACTACCATACCTAGGACACGCTTATCCACGGAGAGATCAAGTGATAGCGATCAGACTCCGTATATTGCTGCAACTCTAGGACACAGAGATGTCGGAGACGACCCAGAGGCAAACCCAGCGTTCCATGGGACAAGATCATCACCGTGGTCGAACCTGTTCGTCCGACCTCCTGTTCCCCGCTGCCCCTCGCCGCCACTATCACCATTTGACGATCCAGGCAGGCAGCCGCAGCGGGGAGAATTTATTTTTTGCTCTCGATCGAGGACACCTCCCAGCCGAAGGCGAGAAGAGAGCGTCGTCCGCACCACAAGCCCGTCACACTCATCTCGAAGAAATTCTCCCCCTACGGCGTTTTTGTATGATAGGAGAGGTCGCTTGCCTAGTCCTGTTCATAAATCAGATGAGGGAAGAGGGAGAAGTAGCATTGCCCGCCCTCCACGCAAAAGTCGATCGTCGTCCATGAGACGCAAGGCCATTCCACCGGTTACAATCCTGATGCCCTTCGGTGCTCCTGGACCCTCGATAAACATGGATGCCGAGCACGTGGAGCCGCTGCACCCACCAGAGGAAGTAACGCATCAAATGATGAATACCGTCGTCGACACAATCTCGGACGCCAGTTAGCCTCATAGGCTTGCACAATTAATTATGACTAACGATGTGAACAATGTACAAAACCGCCAACGTAATACAATGTGCGGCGGCTGAGCCGAAGAGACTTTAAAGACTCTGCCCATGCTCTCCAACGTAGAATATACGCGGGACCACCCCGAACTTCGAGGCGTAATGTTTAGAACAAGAGCGATGCATGATTGTATGGTGGGTAACTCGATCAAGAATTTCGATGTCATTCGGTGGTGTACTACCATCACTGAAACATTCACAAGGTAGTTGATTCGCTCATCGGAGCCCCAGCCCGGTGGAACAAAACTTGCCCGATGTGGTATCACAGAAGTGAATCCTGCAGAACTGTTTTGGAGTCCCATTCGAATAGTAGTAGAAGCCAGGTTGAAAGCGGCAGACCTGGTGATTTATTCGGACAGGAGCCCTACGGAATTCGAGGTCGGTCACCGGTCGACCTGGTGATCCCATCGAAACAGGAACATTCATAAGGAAATTATCGTCGAAAACAGATACAGTCGCCTCTATATTAACCCATAGTAGTTGGTGGAAGGTCCGAACTATGGGTTATGGGTTATGAGAGAGATGCGAGAGAAAATCGATTAGAATTCTGATTAAATTTATTTCGCCATAATAGCTACCTACAACATTGAGAACAAGTAGTTCCGAATGTTCTAGTTCCAGATTTAATGAAATATATCAATCCGTATGTCTACCAAGTTAGCTGTCTCTCCTAAACGAAGTTCATGATTAAAATCTTTACAGAATGATGGTTCAACTTGTGAGTTTCCTCTCGGTTCCCAGGCTACGATGACGAAACGCCCAAATGTTTTTTTTTTTTTTTTGTGGAGCCTTTGTGACTTCGGACGGTGGACTACCAGCTCCCGTCGAGGTTCGGTACGGCGGTATGTCCGCTTCTTTAGTCGGCTTTACGGGTGCAATTTTCGCAGGTATTTGCGAGGTATTGAAACGCCCAAATGTTACTATCCTAATGTGCTATAATACTATTTATGGCAATGGGCACTATGGGGTTTTGAGCCAAAGTGGCTATGGGTTATGGGGTACCAAGGAGTTATGGGTTTTTGCTTACATGGAAATCCTATGGGTTATTACAGAGCATGGGTTATGACAGGTATGGGTTAAGACAGAAACGACTGTAGCCATCGATGATGACTGGAGTGTCACTCTCGAGTTTTTCGGTCCCGTGGGCACGCATCAAAGCACAGTGCATAACCCTCACTCTAACTTTGCGAATTAACTTGGAATCCTATATATTCCGGTTGAAGAGGAGCGACATGGGGGGCACAAACGAGAAAATTGCACAAGAGGTTTACATTTAGTACAAATCTTGATTAATTGATTGGTCATGACTTGGACACCTCCGCCCCAGTCATCGAATGTGCACCGCCCTTCAACCCGCGTATCCCCGCAATTGCATTTGCAGTGAGCCACGCCTTTAAACCGTCACATGCCATGGTAGTCCCCAAAACCCTCGCTTCGACCCACGTGCACACAGCATAGATGAATTTGTACTGGTGGTTTGAATCACGCGGGGCAGAACTCTCACATATTTTGGTCCAACAAGCCGTCAGAACTGTAACTGACTCGTGTAGAG